>JBBPBX010027805.1:24243-37044 GCA_038048925.1 Garcialebias charrua
TCACAGCTGAAGGGGAAAAAAAAGAGAGAACTTAGATGAGATGTTCAGCGTTTTAATAAGCCAAAACATTATTACTTCCTCTTTAAATGCACTGTCAATTTTTTGACTGAAAAAGCAACCCCAAACTAACAAGATATTTTTGTTACTGGCCCAGGGATTTGAAGCGGTGACCTCAGAGGTTCACCTTCTCTAACCTCTGCACCACCACTCCCACATTGCCATTGGATCCATAATCCATATTTTAATAATTCAGATACTCTCATTTATTACATCGTCTAACAACAATATTCAGGACTGTCTAGAATAAATAAATAAAAACTTATGTCAATAAAAGGCACCAAAAATAATTAAATACTAACTTACAAAACCCAAAGAACAACTTAAAGGACAATGGAACAAAACAAACAAACAAACAAACAAACAAACAAACAAAACAAAACAATGCAACTGATATGAGTGCAGCTCAAACCAGAATAAACACAAAGATGATCTAAACAGGAACATGGTTAAAACATTACTAAATCACTCAAATTTAAAACTAAACATAAAACGTCTGTGATCATAACAAAACATTCAGGGTAAATAAAAAAAAATATAAAAATATAACTAGTCTTTACATTTTCATGTATACCACCTACTCTGAGCACCATTAGTCTCATTTTAAATCATAATATTAGTTTTTTAAATCTCTCTTTCTCTCTTTTGCCATCTTCTACCACTTATCCATAGTCGTGTCATGAAGGCAACAGATCCAGGAGAGAAATCCTCTCTCCCCAGAGTCATTCTCCAAATATGGAAAACCTCAATTTGTTCCCAGACCACAGAGGATATGTAATCACTCCCTCAAGTTCTGAATCTGCCCCTGGGTCTCTTCTCAGTTGTACATATACTGAAAAACTCCAAATGTCCGAGGCATCTTATACAGATCCCTGATGGGCCTCAACTGACTCCATTCATTCTGAAAAGCACCATCTCTACTCTATGCTTGTCCGGGATGACAGAATTCTTCAACTTACTGTATATCTAAAGCTGAATCCACTCTATGAAGGAAGTTCATTTTGGCCACATTTAACCAGGATTTTTTTTCATTTCAGTCAAGGTTGAAACCTCATGACCAGCTGAGTGTTGAAAACATAGACGGATCTGTAAATCGAGAGATCTAACTTTCGACTTCTTCACTATGACCAACCAAAGCATCACCATCTCACTTAAGCAAAGTCTCCCCCACAACCCAGAGGGGCATTCCACAAATTTATATTTGAGATGTGTGGCTTCAGATAAAAGTAAGCTAGCTTCCATTCCAGCTGCTTTACACATTAGGCTGCTAACTGTCACAGTGCACACTGAAAGTCAAGGCCTTAAGCTGTGAACAGGGTCAAATCATCCCCATAAAGCAGGAACAAGAGTCACAAGTTCCCAAACCAGAGAAGTACTCTCCTTTTTTGTGACTGTGCCTTGATATTCTGTTCATGAACACCACAAATAAGATTAGGGACAAGTGACAGCCCAGGTGGAGTCCAACCTGCACAGAGAATGAACTCAACTTTGTGCCAAGAATGTGGACACAGCTCCTGCTTTGGTTATACAGTCCTTAAATGATAGCCCTTAAAAACAACCCTAACACCTCATACTCTTACAACACCCCAGACAGAATCCCAAGGGGAACGTGGTCAAAAGACTTGTTCATGACCACAAAAAAGATGTAGACTGTATTGTCACACTCCCATGGCTCTCTTAGTCGACCAGATCTTGACCTTTGTGGGACTACTGTCTCATGAGTCATGACCATAACAAAAGCTACACTGCTCCTCTTGGATTTGAGGTTCAGTGCTTCTCTTAAAATGCCCTGAAGTAAATGATGCATTGATAGCTGGAACACATCCTCCAGTCCCTTTTTAATGTGGTAACCAACACATTGGTCTGCCACACTACGGGTATTGTCCCAGTCCTCCATGCAGCTTTGATGAGACGTGTCAAACATGGCAGACTTATTGCCAGAGCCTTCATCAATTCAGGGTAAAGCATCTACTCCTGGCACATCAGGGAGCTTTTTGACTTCCTTGTTCTCTCCATCAGGGTTATGGACTGATCTTTCCCCAAGTCCTCAGACTATGTCTCTTCAATGGAGGACATGATGGATGGATTACAGAGATCTTCAAAGTAATCCTTCCATCGCTCATCAATATCACCTGTCTGCCTTAGCAGTTCCTGGCCCCAACTGAGTGTGGCCTGGGGCAGGGCTTGCTTCCCTTTTCTGAGGTGCAGAATGGTTTGTCAGAACTTCCTCAAGCACCCGATCGAGTCGATGGGACTCTTCCGAAGAGCCTTGGAACGTGTCCAGACAAGGCTGGATCAAAGACGCAAACAAGCGGAAGCTCTCCGCAAGGGTTTGCCAATGAAAAAATTTGCCCCACCAACGGAAAACACGCGTGGTCTCCCACGAAATAGATCCGTCGGGGACTGTGAGGCTTCGTAGTACCGTCCGAGTGCTGCTTCGACCTCTTCCTACGGAAACCAGTTCCGGACCTGATGAACCAGGACGAACTGATAATTTTACAGGTTCGTCCGCCCACGAGGTACGGGAACCTAACTTTCTGGTCCCAGTCTCTGCTCGTAGAGAATCACGAGGAGCTGGTGACATGTGTGCGCGCACCAAACATGACTCGCCTACTGTATATGTAAACAAAACAGACACTGTTTCAGACATGTACAAAAATAAAAGTACCAAAGCACAGACTGCCCTGGTTCTTGACTCGAGTCCCATTTTTATAAAACCCAGACCTCACGGTCGAACTATGAACCACAGCAAAATACACGAGATTCGCCGAATACGGCCTGATCTCGCGATATCTTCTGTTGGGCCGAGCAGCCTGCTCGAAAGGGTACGTGAGGGGTCAAAGGTCACCCCCTCAGACCTGAAACACGAGGAGCTACAATTCAACATGCCATCCAGGCTCAGCGCACATGCGCAGGCGTGTCTGCCAAATGATTGGGTCATGACAACAATACGTCACGGGCTCAAGTTGCAGTTCTCAAAGAGACCACCCCGTTTCTCAGGGGTGTTGCAATCTAAGATCAACCCTGCACGCGCGCACGTGCTGAGGGAGGAAGTTTCAACGATGCTGAAAAAGGGAGTGATTAGTTTGGTCTCAGGACGCAAACTACGCTCCGGACACTACAGCAAGTACTTCCTGGTGCCCAAAAAGGACCATTCCTTGAGACGATTCTGGATCTCAGGACTCAATAAAAGAATTAAAACTTTCAAGTTCAGGATGCTTACACTGCAGCAAGTTCTCCAGTCTGTGAGACCAGGAGACTACGCATGTAAAATGGATTTGAAAGATGCCTATTTCCATATAGGCGTGTGGAGGAGACACAGAAAGTTCCTCCGTTTTGCATTCGAAGGTAACGCATATGAATTTAAAGCCTTACTCTTCGGTTTAAAGACTGTTCCGCGTACATTTACTAAATGTCTGGATGCAACCCTGACCCCTCTTAGGAATCAAGGACTCAGGGTCTTGAATTACCTGGACGACCTGCTAATTCTGGCTGTAAACAGAAAGCAGGCGCTGTCACACTCCCTTGAGGTGATCTCTCACCTGGAGTCTCTCGGTTTTGTCATAAACCTACAGAAAAGCGATCTGACTCCGTCACGGGTTACTGTATTTCTGGGTGTACAGATTGACACTGTCCAATACAGAGCATGGCTCTCGAAGAGAGTCTCCTCCATTCGCCATTGCCTGGGAAGATTTAAACTGGACCAACGGGTCCCTGTGAAAACCTACCAACGCCGGTTGGGCCTCTTGGCGGCAGCCATTCCTTGTGTGCCACGTGCATTATTGAAAATGCGGGCCATACAGGTATGGTTTAACCAACAAATACAACCCGCTCTAACCAAACAAGCAGAAAAGGTTAAAATAGACCCAGAGTGTCTAAAGGCCCTGGGACCTTGGAGAGATCCGTCCGTTTTCCCGGAAGGGGTCTCACTGGGAAGGGCGTCGTCCCATTTAGTCATCACGATGGATGCCTCAAAAACAGGATGGGGAGTGATCTGCAAGAACCAGAACGCCCGTGGCCTTTGGAACAAGCAGGAAGCCAAATTACATATTAACTTCCTGGAATTACTGGCCGTATTCCTGTCATTAAAATACTTCTTCAATAAAGGTCTGGTTACCGGACATCGTATCCTGGTAAAATCAGATAACAGGACCACAGTGTCCTTCATCAACAGAGAAGGAGGGAAGAGATCCCAGGCCCTCCTTGATCTGAAACTGAGGATGCTTATGTGGCGTGCTCCAAGAGTTCTGTCACTTAGGGCAACTCATGTCCATGGTGATCTGAACTATGGAGCGGATACCCTTTCAAGAGGGCCTCTGTTTGCGTCGGAATGGAGCTTTAACCCACGGATCGTGGAACAAGTATGGTCACGTTTTGGCAAAGCCTCTGTGGACTTGTTCGCCTGTAGAGTTAGCTCACACTGTGACCTCAATTTCTCCCTGAAGGAGACAGAGTTAGGAATAGACACTCTGGCACATGATTGGCCAGCAGGAGTACTCTACTATGCCTTTCCATCTGTCCCTCCGATCGGGGCGACATTGGAACGGGTAAGACGGGGCGCCCTCTCCTTGATCCTCATAGCTCCCAGATGGCCACAGAAACCGTGGTTTCCGGAGCTGATCTCAATGTTATCAGGAACACCATGGCAATTGCCTCCTCATAGGGACCTACTGACTCAGGCACGTGGACAGCTTCTACATCCACGTCCAGGGTTGTGGCAACTCTCAGCCTGGCCTCTGATAGGTAATGGCTAAAAGCCTAAGGTTTTGGTTACTTTGTCCTGACATAAGCAGCAATAACATTCACAAGGGTTTCCCTTGATGTTTATATTTTTTGCCTGGGAGACGTATAATGGAAAGGTTTCCCCTCTCCTTGTCTGATCTCCTACATCAGGATGGGCTCCACTTGTCAGTCAAGCCGTGAAAACAACAACAAAGGAGGAAAACATTGCTCCTCCTGCTCAAAAGGAAACAGGAGTCGATGAGTACTCATGCTACTGGAGCACGCTTGGGCTGTTTCTAGTTAGTGTTATATATATAAATGGTCATGTGAGACATCATGTGAATGTCTCTCACATTTGGCCTTTTTTCCTCTTGGCATCTGCTCTCTGCATTCCTTGTAGTAAGCAGCTAAGAGATGCCCGTCCCTTAGGATGGAGGTTCTCACATGCATTTTGCTGAGCATTTCAAGGGCGTGAATGAATTACGTTCCCATAGCAAGTATGTTGCACCGAGAGACCGAACTGAAAGGGAACTGAAAGTTATGCACCATAACTCATGTTCCCTGAAGGAAGGGAACGAGGTGCAACATAGCTGGCCCTTTTCAATGCTGGAAGCTCGGTGAAGTGCAATTTCAAAGAAAGATGGAGGGGCGTCAGTCGCTTAAGCCCGAGATAAACTGAAGCAGACTCCGTATACGCGCGTATACGCGAGCCGCTGCTACACTCGGCTTTCGTTCTCGCGTAGATTCTCGTGTTTTCCCTCCAAATTCTAACGTCATTTCCTCCGTACCGTCACTTCCGATCGTCACTTCCGCTAGTTTTTCGCTCCAAACGCTCGCGTTCTCCTTGTTGTAATATGAGCAGCTGAGCACGGAGTGCTTTTCCTGCAGCCCACAGCCCACCACAGCCCACCAGGGAATATATAAAACATCGCGCACCCAGGTAGGACCTGAATTCATTCATTTCATTCATCGAGTGAACGGAGGAAGAAGCGGTTACTTGACTTTAGGCAAAAAAACAAAAGAAAAGGCCCGATCAGCGATAAAAAAGAGGAATTTATTTCATTTGTGTAACATACAAAACAGTCCGGCGCCGGGGAAGTTTAGGTCAGACACCGCGCATCGCGTATGCGAATCGCGTATGCGTAGTAAAAAAATACTTTTGCGCGTACTTGCCCTGAGGGGCTACGCGGGGCTACGCTACGTACGGGGCGTACGTACGCTGCGTATTGGCGTATCGTGAGGACGCGCGAGTGTATCTCGCCCTTTAAGTACCTGAAAGACAGTACCTCTGACGCGGGGTGACGCCACCTGTCGTAAAAGGCGTGATTGTATTCCTTCAGGTAATCGCGCGGGGGCGCAATTCCCATAGCAAGTATGTTGCACCTCGTTCCCTTCCTTCAGGGAACATGAGTTATGGTGCATAACTTTCAGTTTTCTTTTGGACTCAATTCACCACCTGGTGTTGATCAGTTGACAGCTCTGTTCCTCTCTTTACCTGAGTGTCCAAGACGACTCACAAGTCTGATGTCACGATTACAAACTGGACCTTCAGTGTTTTATGTAATAATTTATTGATTTACATCTGACACTAAGGTGTTGGTAAACAAGAAGAGTTTTATAATTTGAGTAATAAACAGGGAAGTATAATGTGTATATATAGCATAGTAAGAATTATGAGGAGGTCAATATTAATACTGATCTCCTTTTTATCTTAATTAATTTACTTATTCAGATTGAATAGTAAATGTTCACGGATTCTGTTCTTTTTCAGTTTACCCAATATTTCTGTGGTCTTTATGATGGATAAATACACAAAGCCATTAAGTGACAAAGACGTTAACTTAGTTTGATATGTCAAAGAGACACTATCATTTATTTAAAATAAATCAACTAAATTAACACCATTACACTTGATTGACATGATTTCACTTTCTTTCAATTCAAATACGTCAGCACACTTAAATTTAACACAACAGACATAAATATTAGATGTTAAGCATATTTAGTCTGTGGGCTCTTTAACTTAAAAAATATAGTTTCCAGCTTAGATAGAGAGGGAAAGATTTAGGAGGAGAAATGGAGGAAGAAAAGTTAAGAGTCAGGGAGTTATCTTGATGTGTTTTAACCAGAAACATGGCAGTTCTCCGGCCGATTAAAGCTACACGTTGGTACCCTTGGCAAAGCATTTGACGACTTGTTACCTCGTGAAGATGGTCAGTCTCCCTCGGTCCAGTTTGGTCAGTTCGTTTACCATTCTCAGCGTCTCCAGACGTGCGCCTTGACTCGAACCGAAAGTAACGGCAGCTCCTGGTGCTGTTTCCAAGATAAGACGTTCCTTAAAGGAATGTCAATAAAAGAGAGCTTTTCACGGCTTGAAATAGATTTATAACAGGCATGTTATAAATCTTTTAACTGAATGACGTGTCCTTAGCGTGTGACTAGACGATCATCAGTTCTTTGGAGAAGACCATAGTTTGAGGCTTACTCCAGCAGACTTCAAGGAAAACAGGAAGTCAGAGCTCTTTTAAGGCTAACTTGACCTAGAAAGACGTAGCTCTTTCTGATTCAGTCTGTTAAGCCAGGAGCCACTGAGAGGAGGCATAAGTTAGATTAAAAATGTCAGAAAGGATAAGAAAGTTAGTTTAAGACGCCAGTTTCATGATACAGCAGATTTAGAACTTTCTTAACTCATTACCAACATTGTTGTATGAATAAACAAACGTCATCAGAGCATAACATATGGGACCTATTAATGATAATAGCTTGATTATTAAATAGGACAAAAACAAAAGTCTCTGGGTGTCTAGATTGTCCTGAGCTCAAGCTAAAATGAATGAGATAAAGTGTTCCTTTTATCTTCACATGCAAGTTCGAGAGGAGAGGAGAAATCCTCCATGTACAACATTTTGAATTAAGCAGAGTATTTGATTTATCTGACATTAAAATGTACTGATGCTCTTACAAATAAAATTATTCATTTGATAACATTTGAATTAACAAAATTAAAAGAAGTCTCTGTGACCCGAGATTGCACCTTTGACACAGCAGTGAAACACAGTTTAACTCTCACAGAATAACACAGCTTAAAAGCACACATCATGAAAATGACAAAAGTTATTCTTTTGATCACATCAGCCTAAAATCAAAGATAGAAATAGTCTCTTATTGGTGACTATGTTATCAGATTATAGCTAAATGAATAATTTTGTAGTAAATGTCTTGCTTTACTGAGAGGTCAGTAAAGGTCATCACTGGACAGTTCAAAAACCTTAATTTGACCCTGGGTAGGTCCACTACATCTCCCCCCTTTTGGAAGCCATCGCCAGTCCTTGGGGATGGGGTCCAACACGAAAGGAAACCTTGAACTGTCTTTGATCTTGAAGTAATCCAGCAAGTGGAAAAAAAAAATCAAAAATTATAATCCCATAAAGTTTTTGGAAATTCCATACTGTTCGTAGGTAATCCCATTGCGAAAAGCTTTTAATCCTTTGGAAAACAAAGTCTGTTAACTCTTGGAAAACAAAGTCTGTGATCCCTTGGAAAGCAAAGTCTTATAATCCACAGCGGTAATTCCACAGCAGTAAATCCCCAACGATTAGTTTTGTTGAATGATCAGCAACAATTGTTTTCATAATCAGCATGTAGAGGGGATCCCTCGATTGACGCAGAGGAGGCGGCCCTTGGATGAAGGTTGAAGACCAAGCGTTGGAGCTGCAGGTCCCCACATCGATGGTTGGAGGCTGGTTGGTTTCCAGTCCGTGCCACTCTGGTTCTATGTGTCATGCATTTATGTGGTTTTTAAGGTGGGCTTATGATTGGGATTTTACATTAAGCCTTACCTATATGCACCTGGTATGTAAGCTATCATGGTTTAGATCAGCTACAATTACCAATTAAGGGGTGGATCAAATCTATAAATTAGGTATAGGGATCTGTACCTATAGAATTTTGGAGGGCTTCTGTAACGAAGGCCTCTAATTCCAAACTATTCCTCCATTCATTACTTAGTTTAGGTTAAACTAACATAAAATGAAATATAGTTTGATCTAAATGTCTGTTGTCTTTTAGACGAACGACGTAGGATTTGGTATTCCTAATAAATTTTGAAGTCTATGGCGAGACTCATCAAAATGAATAGACAATCTAGAATAGAAACGATCGAATCGGTTCAATTTAGAAATTGTGAGACCAGTGTAGTTTATTGTACCTTGAGTAGCTTTAAACTACATTGACTCTTCGACGATTGAGATTTAACAAAACGAACTGCATGTTGGCATAGTTAAATCCATATCATTCATTAACCAATGTTAATACAAAACCTTTTTGGCTGGGAGTGTTCAGAACCAAACAAAATCTCAACTAATGACAACAGTAATGACTAAACAACACGGAAACAACGTTTCACTGCTTCGACACACTCTTGTCGTCAGATTCCAAAGTGCAACACACAAGAAAAACAGGTCTCAACTTTATGACCGAGGTCAAATTAAATCTCGTGGATTTAAACGGTTGTTAAGGTTAGTTTTTGTTGTGGGTTTTAGGCTTAGCGTTTCTAAGTTCAAATTGGACAATGCGACTTATAGGGTGGGAAATACGGTAGTTTAAACCTGATTAGTTTATTTACTAACTTGTGTTTGGACGACCTTATTATCCCATGAAGTCGGTGTGTTTGTGAGATCTTTGTCTTTTGTGGAGTCATTGAACGCCTTGTAAGGTTTGATCTGATTTCGATGTACCCATTTAGCAATTGGCTCTTTGCGGCCTTTGCTGATTTTGATTTCGTAGACGACTGAGGACACTTTGTCTGTTATCAGATGAGGTCCAGTCCACCTGGGCATTAGTTTGCGGGCGAGAGTTCCGGTCTCGGACCCTCCTTTCCCGGTTGCTGGGGCGAACGTATAGTACCAGACTCTGTCTCCCACTTGGAGTTCATTGTGAGAGGCCTTCTGGTCGTAGTACGCCTTACGTCCTTCAGCGGATTTTTCCAGGTTTTTCTGGGCGAAAGCAAAAGTGTTTCTGAGGTGTACATTCAAATCTTTCATGTATTGTTGTGTAGTGTAGGCTGTCGCCATGGCGGCGTCGCCTGGTTGGTACAACAGGTGTAGAGGGAGAGTCATTTGTCGACCGGTCATCATCTCGAAGGGAGAGATGCCAGTTGATGTGTGTGGAGTGGCTCTTATGGCCATGAGGACCAGAGGGAGTTTCACGTCCCAGTCCTTGTGGTTTGCAGCCACGTATTTCTTCAAAATACTCACCACAGTTCTGTTTGCTCTCTCTACTTGGCCTGAAGCCTGTGGGTGGTAGCCGACATGAAAGTTGGCCTTGACGCCTAGCGTCTTCCACAGTTCTTTCATCACTTCACCTGTGAAGTGTGTACCTTGGTCTGAGTTCACCCTAAGGGGAAGTCCAAACCTTGAGAATATATGATTCATTAACAACATAGCAGTAGTTTGTGCTGTGTCGTTAGGAGCTGGTAGGCATTCTACCCATTTGGTGAATGCACAGGTTACCGTGAGAAAATATTTATTTCCTCTAGAGCTCTTAGTGAGTGGTCCAACCCAGTCGATCTGGAGGTCAGACCATGGGAATGCAATGCCTCTGCTTTGCAGTGGTGCTCTGTGAAGTGGTCTGGTTGGCTGAAACTGGCCACAGACCACGCACCCTTCAATGTAGTCCTTGACATCCTTCTTCATTCCAGGCCAATAGGCAATTTGTTTTAATGCCGTCAGCGTGGCTTTATCTCCTTTGTGTCCTGCGGACGGGAGATCATGGGCATGAACTAACATCACCCCCCTTTGGTCATGGGGAACCACGAACACAGGTGAGGACGTTGGTCCATGAGCGAAAGTTAGGATGCCCTTGATTAGTTTTAGCTGTTTGCGCAGCTGGTAAAGGACTTTAAGGTCTGGATCGGAATCCAGTTCGTCTTTAGACGGAGTGTTTTTCTCTGGATCAGTCAGGTACAGTATCATGGAGTTGATAGCAGGATCCGACTTCTGTAGTTGGATGATGTCTGGGTCAGTCAGTGCAGGTCGTACAGAGACTGCGTTGTCAGCAGGTCTGGCTGCGGCCTGTGCACGTGTGACTGCCATAACTCTGACTGAAGGTTGTGTTGGCAGAGTCTCGATTAACCAGGAGGGGTCGAAGGACCATAGAGGACCTTCGTCGGCTCCTTCTTTGGCTAAGGAGTCTGCAATGTCATTGTAGTGCTTGTCATCGCCTGGGACTCTAGAATGCCCTGGAACTTTCTTCCAGTAGATCTGTAAGTCGTGTGATGTCACCAAGTGATCACACGCTATGAAAAGCTCTTTGTGTTTGACCACTTTTCTGTCGCTTGTTAGGAAACCGTTCTGTTTCCACACAGCGAGGTGACAAGCGAAACTTAAACGAGCATAGTTAGAGTCAGTGCAGATAACTAGCGTCTTGATGGAGCGTTCTACTACCATCTGGAGAGCTATTAGGATTCCTGCAATCTCAGCATACTGAGAAGTCTGAGAGCCTAATTTGTAGCTGAAAGTTATCTGCTCTTGGTCTTGGAGGAGGACCCCTCCAACACCTGCTCTGCAGATCTTGTCGCGGAGGAATGAAGATCCATCCACGTACAACGTTGTCATATCTTTGCAGATATTGTCATCAAAGAAGTGGTGATTCGGGTCTTCAGTTACTGGGGGTTTTACCTCAACCGGCGGCTGGGTGGCTGGTACATCTTGTGTACACTTCTGGCAGATTGCCAAGTCCGTCCCCAGATGTGACTTCTTGTTTTGACCATAACGTATGTCTAGGTTAAAACTTTGAAGCGCCATGAGCCACGTTGCAACACGTGAGTTTGTCACCACACCATCTCTGATGCGTTCACTGTTAAGAAAGGTCACTGGCTGGTGTTGTGTTTCCACAATGATTTTCTGTCCACCAATGTAGCTGGAGAAATGTTTAACTGCCCACACTGTGGTCAGTAAAGCTTTCTCACAGTCTGAGAATCTCAACTCGGGGCCTGCCATCGTTTTGCTGGCGTAGGCTACCACACGTTTGTCTCTGTCGTGTATCTGGTACAGACCCGCACTTATGCAATGAGCTGAGAAGCCCACTTCCAAGTAAAACTCTTTGTTGTAGTCTGGGTAGACTAAACAAGGGGCTGACTTGATCCTGTTTATAAGAGCGTCCATTGCCTGTTGCTGTTTGTCAGTCCAAACAAATGGTACGTCTTTTTTAAGGAGTTCAGTCAGTGGTTTCGCAAGGTCCGCATAGTTCTCGATGAATTGGTTCGAGTAGTTACACACGCCCAGAAAACTTTGTAGTTCTTTGAGATTGGTGGGGACTTTGAGATTGTCGAGGCCTTGGGTGCGAGTCAGCTGTGGTTGTACTCCGTCAGGACCTACAAGTAGGCCAACGTAGTCCACTTTGGTTCTGCACCATTGGCATTTTGACAGTGATATTTTAGCACCAGCAGTTGTCAGCTGATTCAGAACGTGGTCGATCTCAGCCAAATGTGAGTCCAGTGTTGGCTGTCTCAAAAGGACATCGTCCACGTAGATCAGTGTCCCACGCTCGTGGGCGTCTGGACATGCTTTGTTCAAGAAAATGTTGAACTCTGCAGGTGAGTTAGCGTAGCCAAAGGGACACCTGTTAAAGGTGTACTGACGGCCACCAAAAGTGAAAGCTAGTTTGTACTGGTCCTCGGCGCGCACAGGGATGGTCCAAAAACCAGAGGCGACGTCGAGAGTCGAGAAGTACTTACCATTGGTGACCTTGGGCAGTTCCTGTTGGAGTTGCGTCATAGGCCATCTGGATAAGGGAACTTGTTTGTTCAGCTTTCTGTAGTCTATAGTGAGTCTCCACTTACCATTAGGTTTTAACACCGGCCATAAAGGCGCAGAGTAAGTGCTGTTACAGTATCGGATGATACCTTTTTCTAACAGGTCATTAATGATTTCTCTGATAGGTTGATGTGCTGCCAGAGGAATCTTGTACTGTCTGACAAATGCAGGGGGAGCATTAGGCGGGGTTGGGATGCTCACTGTGTTG
>JBBPBX010027806.1:0-19694 GCA_038048925.1 Garcialebias charrua
TTTTGTTGGAGACAAATATTCTCACTTCATCTCACAGGAGCCAATTCGACAGCAGGAGAAGTTTTTTTGGCAGATTTTGTGGATGATTATTTTCCTGACAGGAAGTACAACGCTATACAGGAAGTACATACAGATATACAGGAATTATACAATGTTATACAGGAAGTACAGTAGTCCTTCGTTTATCACGGGGGATCCGTACCCTGAAGACCTACAATAAGTGAAAAAACATGAAGTAGGATGTTCTAAAAGAGCACAGAATGTCAACTCCCTGCCTCGGCTGCACTCTCGGCCACGCCCACTTCTCCATTCTGCTCAGAGATCAGCCAATCAGCTGCAGGAGGAAGCTTCTCCCACAGCTGTGGGCTGCACACAGGTGCTAAATAATTTAAAATAATATATTTTAAATAAAAATTCCGATTGTGCAGCTCATCCATCAATCAGCCAAATGTGTGTCACTTCCAGTCTTACTTTGAAAACCCGCGATAGAGCAAGTCCACGATAAACAAACTGCGAAGTAGCGAGGACTACTGCGCACACACATTCAGGAAGTACACACACATAGACCGGAAGTACACACACACATATTCAGGAAGTACACACACATATACAAGAAGTACACACACATATTCAGGAAGTACACACACATATTCAGGACGTACACACACATAGACAGGAAGTACACACACATATTCAGGAAGTACACACACATATACAGGAAGTACACACACATATTCAGGAAGTACGCACACATAGACAGGAAGTACACACACATATTCAGGAAGTACACACACACAGACAGGAAGTACACACACATATTCAGGAAGTACACACACATATACAGGAAGTACACACATGAAGACCAGTCAGAAGAATCTGCCACGAGCCGTGTGTGCAGCTTGTTTTTATAATCTTCTCGGTTGAGCCGAGCTCACAGACTCGGAGGCGGAGCCGAGCTCACTGACTCGGAGGCGGAGCCGAGCTCACAGACTCTGAGGCGGAGCCGAGCTCACAGACTCTGAGGCGGAGCCGAGCTCACAGACTCTGAGGCGGAGCCGAGCTCACAGACTCTGAGGCAGAGCCGAGCTCACAGACTCTGAGGCGGAGCCGAGCTCACAGACTCGGAGGCGGAGCCGAGCTCACAGACTCTGAGGCGGAGCCGAGCTCACAGACTCTGAGGCGGAGCCGAGCTCACAGACTCTGAGGCGGAGCCGAGCTCACAGACTCGGAGGCGGAGCTCACAGACTCTGAGGCGGAGCGAGCTCACAGACTCTGAGGCGGAGCCGAGCTCACAGACTCTGAGGCGGAGCCGAGCTCACAGACTCTGAGGCGGAGCCGAGCTCACAGACTCTGAGGCGGAGCCGAGCTCACAGACTCTGAGGCGGAGCCGAGCTCACAGACTCTGAGGCGGAGCCGAGCTCACAGACTCTGAGGCGGAGCCGAGCTCACAGACTCTGAGGCGGAGCCGAGCTCACAGACTCTGAGGCGGAGCCGAGCTCACAGACTCTGAGGCGGAGCCGAGCTCACAGACTCGGAGGCGGAGCTCACAGACTCTGAGGCGGAGCTCACAGACTCCGAGGCGGAGCCGAGCTCACAGACTCCGAGGCGGAGCCGAGCTCACAGACTCCGAGGCGGAGCCGAGCTCACAGACTCCGAGGCGGAGCCGAGCTCACAGACTCCGAGGCGGAGCCGACCTCACAGACTCGGAGGCGGAGCCGACCTCACTGACTCGGAGCCGAGCTCACAGACTCGGAGGCGGAGCCGATCTCACTGACTCGGAGGCGGAACCGAGCTCACAAACTCGGAGGCGTCCTTGGTGCGACAGCTGCGTCTGCAGCCTCAGAGTTCTACTGATCCGAACAAATGGCTCATGGGCAGAGTTAACTTTCTCTGCCATTGTAGTTAAAATCATCCATGAACTTTGACCAAATCTTCTCTAACAGATTTAATTTTAATTCTGGAAATCATCTCAGGACCCTGAGCCTGATGCTGCCTGACTCACCCAGAGGCCCCGAACCACAACTTTAAAAACCGTCAGTCTGTTTGGACCCTCCTGCTGTCGTTGGGTCAGAATGAGCCACAAGGCCATTCCCTCCCTAGCTGCATGCCGTGTGAAGGAACGGAGATGCTCCTGGTGGCGTGGAGGGGACCAGAAGTTGAGGCGAGACGTGTTTTTGTCCTCCACGTGTCTCCTGCAGTGCATGTCCACACGTGTCCAGATGAGTTCTTCCTCTGGTGATGAACGCTCATCTCGGCTCGGTTCTTTGTGCTTTTTATTTTCTCTAACTCGATGGTACTACCAATTCTGTACTTCAGCACTTAAACCTAAAATAATGGCCTTGACTGCCGCCCCCCCCCCGCCATTCGTCTGCCTACTAGCGATGTGCCATCATCTTAAACATGTCCAGTGCCTTGATGTTCCGTTTGACTTCTTTTATACCATTTTCTATTTACACTTTTTAATATTCAGATTTTTCAAGGATTCATTCGCCAAGAATAAAAAAATAAAATCACAACTTGAAGGTTTTGATGAAATTCACCAGATTTATCGTGTTTTGGTTCAATCAAGATATTTCCTGGAATAAATTCGAAGATGGAGAGGTTCTGATGGTTTCATTTAGAGCTCATGGTAAATAAGTTTTTTTGTTTATTTCCTGTCACTGATCACAACCAATAATTTTTTTTGTTTTTTTTAAATGTAGCGTTTTGTCGAGCACCTTCTGTTCAAGTTGTGGCCAGTTCACACTTTTTAAGGGTCTTTAAGCAGAAGTTAAATTTAAATTCAAGGCCGTGACTCACTGGAAAAGTTTAAACCTGGACAAACAGGTGTGGAGTTACCTAAAGTACGGAAGACAATTAGAGCCACCAAAAAAACTTAATTTTGAAATATTTACAGTGGCCCTGTCTTCCATACAGACGCCATTAAAAGTTATATTTATTTTTTTGTTATTGTGTGACATCATTCTGTAAGATTTTCGAGGAGCTCCTTCCATTTTTTTTCCCCTTTTCGTCTTAATTTATTCTCGATAGTTTTCTTTGTGAGACCAGAACCTCCTGAAGTGCTTCCAGTAAAACCCCAAACCGCGTTGGCAATAATGAAGCAGTGTCTCCGGACCTGTGAGTGAACTTGTGTTGTAGCTTAGGTACTGAGATGAAAACGCTGTTGTCCCTGCGTTGACGTGAAACTTTGGACGGAGAGATTAAAACGTGCACGTTGAGGAACTGAACCTCGTCTGATAAGCACACAGACTCATCGTCGACTAGCACAGTGCTTTTCTGCCTCTGCCAGTATTATTATTATTATTTTACCAAAATAAAAGCATGAGCAGTCCTGACAATCGCCAACGTCTCGTCTGGTTTTCATACCAGTTCCTGATGCAGTATGACACGCTGACGGCTGCTCGTCAGGTTCCTTCTGTAGCTGTTTAATTAAAATGTTTTTAAAAACTCATTTGTGTCCCGTTTTATATTTACATCTGTTGCATCTTCTTTTGAGTTCATAAAAAATACTTTGCGCTGAATAAATATAAAGGGGTGAAGATTTATGCAGAAAGTTTTAAACTTGTTTTTAATTAAATGTGTATTGTTGCCCATTTTTGCTACTCTGAGTAAAAAAGTAAAAATAATGAAATACTATCACAAAATCTTAATGTCTCATAACAGACAGCTTTTGAAAATTGACATTTCATAGTTCTCTCTAAAAATATTGCACAATTATTAGTTTGAAGTTCTATTAACATTATGACTGTTTAAAATTAGGACTCAGCTTCTGAAGATTGTGACTTATTTTCAGTGGTGGGATGTAACTAAGTACAAATACTTTGTTACTGTACTTAAGTACATTTTTCATGTAAAGTATCCGTACTTTACTTAAGTAGAATTAAATGTGGGTACTTTTACTGCACTACATTTTACATGAAGTATCTGTACTTTCTACTACACTACATTTCTATAATGTGTTGAGTTACAAGTTACATTTATGTTGCAGTTTTTTGATTTGTTGTTTGAAAGTAACTGATGTCAAGAGAGGAGTTGGTCCATTGAATCACTGCAAAGTGGACATGTAACATTAGACCTGCCTTCAAGAAGAACTGGACCAATGATGTATATTCTAGTATAATTGAGCTGGGAGCACCCACAGCACCACTAACACACTCAAAATGGATTCCACCACAGAGAATCAGCCAGAAGATACACAACACCCATGACCTTATTGAAACATTATTGAAATATTATTGAAAGACTGTTCAGTACAGCAGGACATATTCTCTCTCCCAAAAGAGCCAGACTGGATTTTTTTTTTGAAAACCAACTTCTTCTGAACTTGAACAAGAAATTCTTGCTGCAATATTAAAATGTGTCAGTTCATAGGATGTTAGGAGACGAGAGATGTCTCGACGCGCTGGTCCAAGTTTTAAAAATGGTGTCAGGAAGTTAAAATATTGTTCATATTGACCCATTACAAGGTTGACTAGACAATATTTTAACTGGAGTTGATGACAAACTGGAGTTGAAATGATCAGATGTTCCTTAGTTGTGTCTAATGCTCCTTTTTTCAGACAGACAACTTTTACTTAATGTGTTTACTGCAGTTAAAATGACACATTGGTTTTATTTTGTTAAATAAAAACTTTCAAAGATATAATCATTCCTCTTTCTTATTTTGCTAATGGTATTTAACTCATCCCTGAAATTCTGACGCACAGAATCACAAGTCCAAGTGTGAACTGTGTCACAGAGTAAACACAATAAAAACATGTATTATCTGCAGCATTGTTCATTAAAATGACTCAACACTATTTCTGCATTACAGGGTGCACACTTAACGATATTGTAGACCATTGCATTAATACATTCAGCAAGTACTTTAATATTTTTAAAAGCACGTACTTATTTACTTTTACTTAAGTAAAAATATTAATATGGTACTTCTACTTTTACTAGAGTACATTTTTGTCTGTTTATTTGTACTTTTACTGAAGTACAGTGTTTGAGTACTTTCTCCACCACTGCTTATTTTCAAACTGGGACTTAATATTTTCATCATGACTTCGTGTCACTTAATTCAATGTCTTATTAATTTGCCTAATAACAAAAATGCTCAAGATCATAACTTGTATCTCAACATGACGTCTGATTTTATTTGTGAGAATGTTTTTGTATAAAAGACAAATTTCTGTTATTTTACAGAAGACGATAAGCCATCTTAGCACTTTGAGATTTTTATTATTATTATCTGATTGTGAGACAGTAGCTTATAGTTACTCATTTTTTAATTAGTGGCAGAAATGGGCTTCCATACGAACTGGTACTGGGTTTTCCCCGTTGTCTCCCAGTTCCCGGGACATTCACATTTTTTCACCATTTCAGAGATTTGTTGTTGAGTTGAACTGTGCGTGCACGTCACGTTGTTTAAACGATTTGTCGTGATCTAAAAGCTGCGTGGACTTTTGATCCAGGCAGTCGTCACCAAACTGCACTAAAAGTTTGATGAAAGTGGTTGTTGAGCAGAAACGTCAGAAGAGGAGACACGCACACAAAACTCACAACACCGGGACAGATTTCTACAAAAACAGGTTTTATTTTGAGCACGAGTACGACTGAAGCGTGTTTCAGTCCAGAACTGGTCTGAGGTCCACCGAGACCGGCTGAGGGTTCAGATGAGTCCCGAAGGAGAAGCAGTTCCCCCCTCCTCCGATCAGGAGCAGCTCTGGTTCTGATGGGTCCGTGAGCTCGGAGCAGAAGGAGTGGAGCATCAGAGGCCAGGGCACGGAGCTCTGCACACACACAGGTCAACATTCATCAGCTCCACGAGAATCGTGGTTCCACAGATATTTTGATAACAGCAGGTCGGGATGCACCAATACCACATTTAATACCAAGTACTGTACTTAGCATTCATTCAACCTTTATTTAGACGATAAGTCACATTGAGCCTTGAAGACTCATTTACAAGTGAGATCTGCTTAGACAGACAAAAAGTAATGAAATTAGACACATTAGGAAATGGATACCGTGTACTGATACAAGTATTGATCAGTGACGTGCGAAGAGAAATAAAATGTTTTATATTTAATTTGTTAAGAAATGTGATTTTAGTCCGACTGAGGATCTGTTCACACGGGAACGACTTCTGGAAACATTAGTTGTTTTTTTCTGTTTATTGGGGCGATTGTACAAAAAAAAAGTCAGTTTACACAGAAACTGCAGTTTCTATGCTAGGTGGGTTGCCAGATAAGAAACAATGACATTAAGAATTAAAGATGGGGTGACATCATCTTTGAACTTTTCATAAATTGTTACAACATAATTTTTATCATTCAACTATGTTCGTTGTTGCAAACAAAATGATAATTTAATGAAAATTTGTTTAAAAACAGTTTAAAATTTGCGCCGTGTTTCACGGGAAATCCGATTACACGCGAATGCAACATCTGTGACGTCATCGCAGGACTTTCAGTCTGCGGCTGCGTATAGAACGCAGATTCATTTTCTGCTCGTTCGCCTATTTTTTTTTTTTTGTAGAACTTGAAAAATGCCATTACGTTGTGTCACATTTGAGTGTTCTAATATCATCAGTGAACAAGTGAGCCTTTTCACTTTCCCGAAAGATGAAATACTTTGTCTGGGAATGGAATAAACAAACAAAGCTGTCTCCCTCGCTCCACCTGAAGGGTAAGGCAGAACCTGCTGTTTCTTGTTCAACCCCCTGAACTAACTTCTGCTTCCCAAACTGAAGACAAATCGCTCAAATCTAAACTTAGATTGATAAATTTGTCGGTTTATATAATGTGCACTATTGTTATGTAAAAGGGGAGTTCTAGGAGACATTCCTGCGATGACGTCACAAAATTAGCAAGCGGAAGTACCCGGATGTCACGTGAAGAAACACAGCGCAAATTTTAAACTAACTTTTTTAAATGAATTTTCATTAAATTATCATTTTGTTTGCAACAACGAACATAGTTGAATGATACAAGATATATATGTTGTAACAATTTATGCAAAGTTCAAACATGATGTCATCCCACCTTTAATGTGTTGCCCCAAACGCACATGTGCTGAACAAAAGTGTTGAGGGAGTAAAAAAAACTTGTTTATGTTTATCTGGCAACCTTGACGTCAGGAGTTCCATCCAAACTGGTAAATACATGAACGTTCCTTTGGACCGAGGGTGTTGTTGGTTTGCTGTTACAGCACAAAACGTTCTATCTGATGTTTATTGTGACTGTGCAGAAAGACTTTTGATGCAACCACTCCCGGGGGTGGGGGGGCTGCACTCTGAGACCTGGATTTAGACTGTTGTCATGTGCACGTATGGCATAAACGCTGTGGATTTACTCAAGAACTCGGCGTGTACACAGGACCTGAAAGGCGGGCGTCACACTGTGGTGAAATAGTACCAGTACACGTTTTTTGAGTACACATGTAGATTGTCTTGTATTGTTTCTTTTGTAAAAAAAAAAAAAGAACAAATTTAATAAACATAAACCTTATCACAATACCCAAAACTGGTGTGAACCCCCAGCTCTGAAGCATGAAGTGTGAAACTGACCGTGTCCAGGCTGAACTCCCGGCTGCTGCAGGTGTTCAGGTCGACCACGACGACACCCGGCGGCGCCCCCTCTGAGCTCCACCACACCCCTCCCACCACGACCAGCTTGTCACCGACCACGTGGGCGCAGTGGGAGTACCTGAAGGCGCACGCAGCGGTTTTTACAGGAACTTTACGAGTTGTGCTCTGCAGCTCTGAGACCTGGGTCTGACCTGGCAACGGGAGGGGGCCGCACGTCCACCGTCTCCCAGAGGAAGCCGGTTTCAGTCTGCCTCAGCAGAGCCGTGTCCCCCAGGGGCGTCCCCCGTGGGCTCAGCCCTCCAAACACCAGCGCGCCTCCCTGATAGGAGCAGGCCGAGTGGGAGTGACGAGCTGCTGGTGCGGCGCCGTCTACTGGGATCTGTGGGAAACAAACTGGGTAAGAATGGAAGCTTTGAACCCAAGAACAGAAAAATTATTTGTTGCACATTTTAATTAATTTAATTATTTTTATTGCTGCTGACGACCGTAGGATACTGAGCTAACATTTGTTGTGGTAGTAGCTGAGAGTCATTAACATGCACTCTGTCTGAGGGCCCTTATTAACACCTTATCTGGACCGCCAAGATGAAAAACTGAACGTTCTTCATCGGGCGCCGACTTCTCGTGACGGCCGACCAACTCAGACGCAAAGAAAATACTCATTTGAATTTTTCCATAATCTTTGATTTTGATTTGAAAAGTGATCAAACGCTTGTTGAGGAACCTGGAACTGAGAAAAGACGTCAGGTGGAGTTCGTGCATCGACTGAAATCGGCCTTCGGTTTAAAATAAGTTTTGTTTTTCACCCCTTTGTGTAACGGAGCTTGACCCCCCCGCTCTGAGACATCTCACAACACTGAACGTGACTAAATGAAATCGTAACAAAGATTTGATCAAACAGCTTCAACTCCATCGTTTCTCGACAGAAGATGATCTTAAATTAAACATCATTAAAAGGCGGCGGGCGATAAGCATTTTCCGTCTTTTCAGTCCGGTTCAATTAGAGCAGGGGTGTCAAAGTCAAATACACCGAGGGCCAAAAAAACACGTGCTACAAGCCAAGGGCCGGACTGGTTCAATGTTTATTATAAGGGGGTGATGTAAGAATTTTTTTCCTTCTTTCTGCACTCTTTTCATTCAATGTTTTCTTTTTGATGAATTTGTTTTATTTTGTCTCATTTAAATGAATGAATAAATGAATTAAATAAAATATTAAATAGATTTACATCTGCTAAGTTCTTGGCATAAATCAACACAGACATGTTCCTGCTTTTAGTATTTTACATTGTTTTATAATGTAGCTGTTTATGTTTCGTTTTTTAATACAGTTTTCTTATGATTTTTAATTAATATGCTTTTTTATGATTGTTTGCTGCAAGTATCAAGTTGTGAAATCCTTCATTTTCTACAGCTGATAGCTGTTGGTCATTAATTATGATGAAGTTTAGCAACTTCTCGGTGAACATTTGAGCTCCGTGGCTTCAGCGGTGTGTTTTTCTTGTTCAATCCGGGGCGGGCGTTCTGATTTCAGTCAGATGCTCTCAGCCTGTCCCTCCTACGAGTCGGTCAGACAGCGGGTCGGACTGGACGCAGCTGGCCGCGGTCGGTCTCCTTGTTTCAGTTTAGCGAGAGTGGTGTCCCGCTGAAGCCCCGGAGCTCGAATGTCCAACATAAAACCAACTTGACCGCAGTTTAATGTGGCGCTATGGCTCTGCAGACGTTGCTGTCTTGTGGTGTTTAGTGTAAAATACTTCCACACAGTGGACATGTTACGATGAGAAGTTGGCTAGCTGTTAGCTAAAGTGCTACTCACTCAGTCCTCACGCTGTAGCTGGCTGCAAACTATGAAATGGATTTCCTTATTACTCTGGGTTCATGAGACATGACTGGATTGGATCGCCCCCACCCCTACTACCGTTGCATTGTGGGGAATGTATTGTTGGTGTGTGCAAAACACCAGCGGGCGGCTATGGCCTGCGGGCCGTTTCTAATAGTAATTAAATATCATCCAGGGGGCCATAGATAATTCATTTGCGGGCCGGCACTTTGACATATGTGAATTAGACAAAGAGACTGAAACGAGCTCTGACAAAGAGTTAACACAGAGGCGTGTTTGTGTCCCTCAGAGACCTCAGTCCAGTTCTGCCGGTCCAAACACAGGAAGAAGGCGTCGCCCAAGACGGAATCTGACCGGTTCTTTCCACCAAACACAAACAGGAAGTCCTTGCCTGGGAAAACAACAGCTGAAGTCATTAAAAGCTTCGGCCTCTGGTGTGGAGAACAGCAGGAACCCGAACGCCACGCGGCGCTTCTCGTCACCTTTGTGTTGGACCACAGCCGAAGTGTGCCTCCATCTCGGCGACGGAGGACTTCCTGTGCAGATCATCGGCTCCACGCAAACCTTCAGCGCGTCTCCGTACGTCGGCTCCGCAGCAGCCGTGAGAACGCAGGGTTCAAAGGTCAACTTGAAAAGGCCTTCGACTGGGCAGAGCGGCGAGGCGCGACCTCCGTGGATCACCGCTCCTCCCGCAGGAAGACGGGTCAGCGTGTGGTGTAGTCGCACACCTGCGAGTGATAAATTTAGATTTATTTGGATTTTATATCAGGAAAAACAGCTAAAGTTCAGTGTGAAGGTTGAAGAAGCTGAAACTGTTGTTAAAGCTAAAAGAAAAAAGCTAATAATAATAATAATAATGAATTCAATTTATAACGCACTTTTCATTAATGAAAATCTCAAAGTGCTAGCTAAAATTCTATCATGAGAAAAAGTACAGGTAGTCCCCGACTTACGAGCGAGTTCCGTTACAACGAGGCGCTCGTAACACGGAAATCTCGTAATTTGGAACGGCCGCCACGTGTCTCGTAAGTCCGGAATTTCGCTCGTAAGTTGGAACGGTTTTGCTAGCGCGACTACGAACACTCGTTTTTCATCGAAAAACTGCTTATGAGTGCATAAAAATGATCGGAAACGTGTGTCCACATGTTTAGCTAACGAACTGTGGTGAAAAAACACAGAAAAACTCAGTATTTTTTGCGTTTTTTCCAAAAATTTCCAGCTCGTAAGTCCGGATCCTCGTAAGTAAGAGCGCTCGTAAGTCGGGGACTACCTGTAGATGAAAGACAAAAGAAACACTAGTTAAAAGCTAAAAACAATACCAGCTAAAAGAAACAAAAATCTAGCTAAAAGCTAACAGGAGCTAAAGTAGCTGGAAAAAAAGACTAGCTTAAATCTGAACATAGCAATAGAAACCCTAGTTAAAAGCTAAAAACAATACCAGCTAAAAGAAACAAAAATCTAGCTAAAAGCTAACAGGAGCTAAAGTAGCTGAAAAAAAAAGACTAGCTTGATTCTGAACATAGCAATAGGTTAGCTAAAAGTAGCAAATTGCTAGTTTAACATTAAAATAGTTAACAAAAGGTCAGGTAAAAGTAGCATAATGGTAGCTAAAAGGCAGTGGTGGGCACAATTCCACTAACAACTAATAGTGGAACCAATTGTTTTGTTTAGCGGATTAGCATTTTGGTTAACTTTGGAAAAATTTTAGTGGAATTAGTTTCAGCTAAATTAGGTTTCACCAACTTTTAAGTCCGTTAACAAAATGCACAAGCCAGTTCCTGTCTGTTGTGGGCGTGTCTCAAAAAGTCAGTTAGGCGCGCTATTGGCCGACTACGTGAGACGTGATTGGTCGACGCAGCTTCAACTGCGTTTCAAGAAACGTGACGCAGACTGAGTGTTGTCTGGGTGATTAGCGGCTTAGCGTTAGCTTCCGCTAATGCTTTTTACGTGTTTAGCGGTTTAGCGTTAGCAAAGCTAAATTTCTGGTTAGCTGTGCCCACCACTGCTAGAAGCTAAAAACAAAAAACGTTAAATAAATCAAAAATTAACAATGCTAGCAAAAAGTGGCAAAAGGTTAGCTTGAAGATAACAGCAGTAGAACAGTAGCTAAAAGTTACAAATAGCTAGCTAAAAGCTAAAGTGGAGTTAAAAAGGCACGAACAGCGCCACCAGCTGAAGCAGATTTCAATGGTTCTGAAGGATTTTAAAAAATATTTTGAGAAGTACAAATGATCTAAAGCTACAGCGCCCTCCTCCTGGATCAGCTGAACGTTTTGATAAATGACCAACATAAAGTGACTCAACGCTCACGAACACGTCGAGTCCGACGGGTTTTAACATCAAAGTGTTTAGAGGATCATCTGACCCAGATGTTCTGATGGCTCCACAGCGATGGACCTCCAGCCCTCCGGACCTCTGACCAGCGCTCTGCTCTCGGCCATCCTGCCTCCTCTACCGGCGCCTCCGGTCAGCAGCACCTGATCCGGTCCTGTCCAGGCGGAGGCCATCCCCATGCCCTCCAGACGCACAGGAACCATGCGTGCGTTCAGAGCTGCAGGGCTCCAGCTCGGGCCGACGGGCAGCGCCGGAGACACTGAGGCGACAAAACACACGTTCAGCCTCGAGCTTTTAAAACACCTGACGCTCTGAAGCAGGTTTCCTACCTGGAACAGGAAGTAGAGCCTGGTGCATCAGAGAGCCCCGGGACGCCGTGAGGATGAAGTAGTGGGAACATTTGGCGTGCCACTCCTGGAGGCGGACACATTCAGAAGGTTC
The DNA here is from genome assembly GCA_038048925.1 of Garcialebias charrua. NCBI lineage: Eukaryota > Metazoa > Chordata > Actinopteri > Cyprinodontiformes > Rivulidae > Garcialebias > Garcialebias charrua. The sequence goes on from JBBPBX010027806.1 coordinate 12,189, forward strand.
TGCTCACGCTCGTCTCTACGACGGATAACACGACCAGACCAACCAACCTCATGCTCATCGAACGGCTCCAGGAGCTCCACGCGACGGCGCTCCTCCTCAGGGACCAGCTCCGAGTAGAAGTCGTTCATGTCCAGACACACACAGCAGTCCCATCCCTGAAAACACACACACACACACAGGTCACTACACAGAGAGAGAGACATCAACAAACTAAAGATTGTTGAAGAGTGTGAGTCAAGATAAATACAAAAAGATCCCAAGACACTGAACACGCCCACTCCTGTTCTGACCACGCCCACTTCTGTTCAATCCATCAACAATATGGGAAACGTGTAAATCTACCAGGAGAGAACATCCTCACAAACTGAGTGACCGTGAAGAAGAACGATGACAGAGACCACTGTGAAGAAGAGCTTCAGCAGATGAGATGGGAGACCCAGCATACGACAACTGTTGCCCAAGTTTTTTTTAACCACTCTAAGGCTTCTGGGAAAGTGCCAAAGAGAGAGCAGCTGTTGGAGGAACATGGACTTTTTATTTTACTAATTTATCAGATGTTTTCTTCAACAGTAAAAACAGAACACAGTGGTTCTCAAATTTGTCTGTAAACGTCCAGGAGACCAGATGTTGGAGGTTCTGGAGGACCTGAGGAGACCAGATGTTGGAGGTTCTGGAGGACCTGAGGAGACCAGATGTTGGAGGTTCTGGAGGACCTGAGGAGACCAGATGTTGGAGGTTCTGGAGGACCTGAGGAGACCAGATGTTGGAGGTTCTGGAGGACCTGAGGAGACCAGATGTTGGAGGTTCTGGAGGACCTGAGGAGACCAGATGTTGGAGGTTCTGGAGGACCTGAGGAGACCAGATGTTGGAGGTTCTGGAGGACCTGAGGAGACCAGATGTTGGAGGTTCTGGAGGACCTGAGGAGACCAGATGTTGGAGGTTCTGGAGGACCTGAGGAGACCAGATGTTGGAGGTTCTGGAGGACCTGAGGAGACCAGATGTTGGAGGTTCTGGAGGACCTGAGGAGACCAGATGTTGGAGGTTCTGGAGGACCTGAGGAGACCAGATGTTGGAGGTTCTGGAGGACCTGAGGAGACCAGATGTTGGAGGTTCTGGAGGACCTGAGGAGACCAGATGTTGGAGGTTCTGGAGGACCTGAGGAGACCAGATGTTGGAGGTTCTGGAGGACCTGAGGAGACCAGATGTTGGAGGTTCTGGAGGACCTGAGGAGACCAGATGTTGGAGGTTCTGGAGGACCTGAGGAGACCAGATGTTGGAGGTTCTGGAGGACCTGAGGAGACCAGATGTTGGAGGTTCTGGAGGACCTGAGGAGACCAGATGTTGGAGGTTCTGGAGGACCTGAGGAGACCAGATGTTGGAGGTTCTGGAGGACCTGAGGAGACCAGATGTTGGAGGTTCTGGAGGACCTGAGGAGACCAGATGTTGGAGGTTCTGGAGGACCTGAGGAGACCAGATGTTGGAGGTTCTGGAGGACCTGAGGAGACCAGATGTTGGAGGTTCTGGAGGACCTGAGGAGACCAGATGTTGGAGGTTCTGGAGGACCTGAGGAGACCAGATGTTGGAGGTTCTGGAGGACCTGAGGAGACCAGATGTTGGAGGTTCTGGAGGACCTGAGGAGACCAGATGTTGGAGGTTCTGGAGGACCTGAGGAGACCAGATGTTGGAGGTTCTGGAGGACCTGAGGAGACCAGATGTTGGAGGTTCTGGAGGACCTGAGGAGACCAGATGTTGGAGGTTCTGGAGGACCTGAGGAGACCAGATGTTGGAGGTTCTGGAGGGAATGTTGTCCCATTCTGGTCTGATGGAGGACTCCAGCTGCTCAGCTGTCCTGGATCTTCTTTGCTGGATGGGAGCAGATGTTCTCTAATGCTTTTCTGCATTGATGCAGTTTTTCCAGATGTGTAAGCTGCCCATGCCATATGCACTAATGCACCCCCATACCATAAGAGAAACAGGCTTTAAACACGTGCAAAAGGACCATCCATTCAAAACAACAGATTTGGACAGATGGTCCTTTTGCACGTGTTAAAAGCTCCAACAGGAGGTTGTCTTGAAACACTGCAGTGAAGGAAACTCATGGGACGGATCTGGCTGGCAGGACACAGACTGATGAAGTCCTCTGGATGAAACACAAAACATTTCTCTGGTCCAGATTAAATTATTTAACCTATTTTGTTCTTATCTACCTGGATGATTGAGCCTTTTTTTATATTGCATTCTGTTGTTATTTACATTTTACACAACATCCTAACTTTTTCAGAATCATAATTTTAATTAATTTGGTTCAAAGTATTCATTGAGAAGTAAATGGACTGGACTTACCTGTATACAGCTCCTTTCTATCTAATCAAAGAACTCAAAGCTCTTTACAACACAATTGATTCCTTCATTTACCTCCAACACACTTTCATACAAACCAGATTCCAAAAAAGTTGGGACACTAAACAAATTGTGAATAAAAACTGAATGCAATGATGTGGAAATGGCAAATGTGAATATTTTATTCAGAATAGAACATAGATGACAGATCAAAAATTTAATCTGAGTGAATGTAACATTTTAAAGGAAAAATATGTTGATTCAAAATTTCACAGTGTCAACAAATCCCAAAAAAGTTGGGACAAGTAGCAATAAGTGGCTGGAAAAAGGAAATTGAGCATATAACGAACAGCTGGAAGACCAATTAACACTAATTAGGTCAATTGACAACATGATTGGGTATAAAAAGAGCTTCTCAGAGTGTCAGTGTCTCTCAGAAGACAAGATGGTAAGAGGATCACCAATTCCACCATTGTTGCACAGAAAGATAGTGCAGCAATACCAGAATGGTGTTACCCAGCGTAAAATAGCAAAGACTTTTAAGTTATCATCATCAACCGTGCATAACATCATCAAAAGATTCAGAGAATCTGGAACAATCGCTGTGCGTAAGGGTCAAGGCCGTAAAACTCTACTGGATGCTCGTGATCTCCGGGCCCTTAAACGTCACTGCACCTCAAACAGGAATGCCACTGTCAAGGAAATAACAGAATGGGCTCAGGAATACTTCCAGAAAGCATTGTCAGTGAACACAATCCACCGTTGCAGCTGAAACTCTACAGTGCAAAGAGGAAGCCATTTCTAAACAAGCTCCACAAGCTCAGACGTTTGCACTGGACCAGGGGTCATTTAAAATGGAGTGTGGCAAAATGGAAGACTGTTCTGTGTCAGATGAGTCACGATTTGAAGTTCTTTATGGAACACTGGGACGCCATGTCATCCAGACCAGAGAGGACAAGGATAGCCCAAGTTGTTATCAACGCTCCGTTCAGAAGCCTGCATCACTGATGGTATGGGGTTGCATGAGCGCTTGTGGCATGGGCAGCTTGCATGTCTGGAAAGGCACCATTAATGCAGAGAACTATGTTCAGGTTCTAGAACAACATATGCTCCATCTAGACGTCATCTCTTTCAGGGAAGACCCTGCATTTTTCAACAAGATAATGCCAGACCACATTCTGCAGCAATCACAACATCATGGCTACGTAGGAGAAGGATCCGGTACTGAAATGTCCAGCCTGCAGTCCAGATCTTTCACCTATAGAGAACATTTGGTGCATCATAAAGAGGAAGGTGCAACAAAGAAGGCCCAAGACGATTGAACAGTTAGAGGCCTGTATTAGACATGAATGTAGAGCATTCCTATTTCTAAACTTGAGAAACTGGTCTCCTCTGTCCCCAGACGTCTGTTGAGTGTTGGAAGAAGAAGGGGGGATGACACACAGTGGTAAAAATGGACTTGTCCCAACTTTTTTGGATTTGTTGACGCCATGAAATTTTGAAACAACATATTTTTCCTTTAAAATGAAACATTCTCTCAGTTCAAACTTTTGATCTGTGATTTGTGTTTTATTCTGAATAAAATGTTAGATGTTGGCACCTCCACATCATTGCATTCAGTTTTTATTCACAATTTGTTTAGTGTCCCAACTTTTTTGGAATCCGGTTTGTACAGCACTCTACTACATCTCTAGAAAACTAACTGACCAAACAGTCTATAGACACTCATCAGTGCTTCAGAACAGATTCATGCACCAAGGTAAGGTAAGCAGAAGCTCTAGTTGCAGTAGCAGATTTATGAACCTTTATAAACTTTTATAAAGTGTATTTTTGTACCGGCCTTGTCAAGGAACCTGCGTCTCTGTGTGGAGGTATCTGGGTACTGCAGCAGGGCGTGCAGCGTTGAGTTCAGCTTCACAAAATGCTCCTGCATGATGCGACCGAACGGATCACGAGGATGGATCTGCTCGTACATCACAAACAGAGACTGTGGCAGGCGCTCCGCTGCCCAGCTGATCACAGCATCCGACCACGGTGTTTCCATGTAGGTGAGCACCACTTCGGAAAGAATCAGGGTGGGGGCGGTCCAGTCCAGCCCAGCTGCACCCAGAGCGTCCTCCAGCTGGGACTCGTCTCTAAGGTCCAATCCCAAGAGGAGGAGATGGCTGCTGGACACGTGAACAGGCCCTGCACACACACAAGCACATGAACGACTTGGCAAACTGAGCGATGAACGTTTGGTGGGAGTGGTGGCACAAAGGTCAGAGAAGATGGGCCTGTGATCAGAAAGTCACAGGTTCAACTCCCAGTACCAACTAGGGGTGTGAATCTCTCTGTGTCTGGAGAATCGATTCGATTCCAATTTTTTGTGTCACGATTCGATTCAAATTCGATTTTTCGATTCAGAAACGATTTTTCTATTAAAATGGTCATAAATTTAGTTTCAGTTTTGTAACTGACAAGCTGAAAAGATTAAACAGCAATGTAAACAAATAGAACATTTATTTAAAACAATAATTTTAGGTTCCTTATTGTATCAAATGTTTTGCATTGTTTGATATTTATACCAAAAAATAGGAACAAATAATACAGGAATGCTTTAAATTCTGTAACTTAAATTACCAGTACATGTATTAGGTTAGCTTAGTTGCCTGGACTTCTCTAAAACAATAAAATAAAAATCTAAGAACTAATAATTCATCCATCCATCATCTTTTACCCACTTCTTCCTTTAAGAGTCACAGGGGTCACTGGTGTCCATGTCCAGCCATCACTGTGCGAGAGGCGGGGGACACCTGGACATGTCTCCAGTCCATCACAGACAAATAATTCAAAATATATAAATACAAAAGTAAACAGACTTCATGTAGTTTTATGTATTCTTTCATATACTATGAGATATGGTTTTATTTTCCTTATCTTTTGGGGTTTTAATGTAAAAAAAAATCGATTTGGGGGCTTTTAGAATAGATTCTGAATCGCCAGGACTAAGAATCTTGATTCTTTTTTAAAAAATTGATTTTTTTTCCTGCACGCCTAGTACCAACAACATCAAACTGTGGGTGGAAAAGGTGAAGCACCCACACCTGCCTCCACCCTCATTTGCCCCACTCTGTGCCCTTGAGCAAGGCCCTTCGCCCCCACCATCTGCTCACAAACAGGTCTCTCTTGAAAATGAGTTCTCGTAACTACCTGTATAAATAAAGGGTAAATTAAAATTAAATTAAATGACCCCAGCTGACGGAGGCAGGTGGCTGCCCCCCCTGAGCCTGGTCCTGCTGGTGAAGCTTCTTCTCATTAAAAGGTTGTTCCTTCCAGTTGTTCCGCTCAGAATGAGACTGAGACAAAGTGAAGATTGCATTTAATCTGCTGGCTTCCCTAAATACATCATTTTAATGATCATAATTTTATAAAAATACGTGAATGTTCTGTACAGCCCCGAGATGATGTTGTGAAAAAGCTAGTTAAAAAATAAAAGCTGAATAAGCACTTTGAGCTACTTCATAAAAGTAGCGTAACAAACCTGTGAGCGAAGGCAGACACGAGTCCAACAGTCCTCTCAGATTTATATTAGACGCTATCAGAGCAGCTTTACGCCGCGCGACGTCAGGAAAATCCACCTCGAACACGACGGCGTCGTTCAGAGCGCCGTCTGCACGCAGCCGGAAATACAGAGAGTCAAAACCTGCACCCAGAGACAAGATCTGCAGCAGTGGAGGGAAAGAGAAAGACACAAAGACATCAGAAAACCACTCCGCTGCTTCTACTGGGTGGTGGCGTGTGACACGTTAACTCACCTGTCTGTTCGGGCATTTGGCTGTGACCTGAAGGAACGTCCTCACACAGTGGTCCACAGCTCTCCAGCGCACATAGTAGCCCCTGAAACAAACAACGTTTATTTTTATTTAATGTATTCATTTTAAATACAACACAAGAACAATCTCACATTTGAGACCGTACAATATAAAAGTAAAATGAAGGGATGCAGACAGAAGAAAAAATCTCATTTTTTTTCTGCCCCCTATTACAAAGATAATTCAAACAACACACACAAAAAAAAAATCTAAGAGGTTTCAAATTGAAGAAAAGAAAACAACTCATACAGTTCCAAGAAAGAGAATTTCAAAGAAGACATCTATTACATGATATTGTTATCATTTATATTTTTGCAAGAAATTTGTTTTGATCATTTAAAAAAAAAAAAAGGTAATTGATTTAGCATTTTTAATACCAGTTTCCAGATTATTCCAAAGATCAATTCCTTTGATTGAGGTTGACCGACCCCTTAAACTAGTTCTATATCTTGGTTTCACAAAAAGATCTATTCCTTTAAGATTATAACAACTCATACGTTTGACAAAAAACATTTGTATATTCACTGGTAGTTCATTTTTATGAGCTCTATACATAATAGACAGGATATTGTAATCCACCAGGTCATGGAACTTCAACGATTTCAATTTATGAAATAATGTACTTGAAGGGTGACCTTTAACCTGCAGCTGGACCGTGAACCTTCAGCTGTGAGAAGACTCGCGTGTCAGCTCACCTGTTGATGAGCGGGGCTCTTCTGGACACCTTGGCCACAAAGTGCTGGAGGAAAGGGTCCTTGAAGTAGCCTCGAGCTGCAGCCGAACACTTGCTCACCACACTGCTGTCGTTGGTTCCCTGCACCTGAAGCGAGCAGGAAAAAAACAATCAGGGCCTCAACAGGACTCCAAATATTAATAAATGCATCTGAACATATGCTGGCAAACCTTTGTTAAAGAAGAAACTGACACGTTGGCTGCATTTACCAATTATTTAAAGTTTCTTTAAAACCTAGTTTGAGAAACTGAAGGAGACTTTTGGACAAACTGCACATCAAGACACTTTTCTAAAACTGCATTTTACTTCAGGGTGTTTTATAGAGTCCATTACTGAACTTTTTATTTTTAAATAAACCATGGTGTTTACGTAGTTTCTTAATTTAAATAACCAATTTTTTCCCCAAAAAACTTTATTGCTAACAAAAATCTTAACTGTAAAAGTAGAAACCAACAAAACAAGAAAGCGAAAGGGATTGAACACGTGTACATAAAAAATAAGCATTAAATAAAACGACAGCAACAATAATAAAATTTTAATCAATTAATAAAAAGTTAAATAAATAAAAAAAGGAACTCT
>JBBPBX010027806.1:19744-37043 GCA_038048925.1 Garcialebias charrua
TGGACAAACTGCACATCAAGACACTTTTCTAAAACTGCATTTTACTTCAGGGTGTTTTATAGAGTCCATTACTGAACTTTTTATTTTTAAATAAACCATGGTGTTTACGTAGTTTCTTAATTTAAATAACCAATTTTTTCCCCAAAAAACTTTATTGCTAACAAAAATCTTAACTGTAAAAGTAGAAACCAACAAAACAAGAAAGCGAAAGGGATTGAACACGTGTACATAAAAAATAAGCATTAAATAAAACGACAGCAACAATAATAAAATTTAAGCAACAATAATAAAATTTAAATCAATAAATAAAAAAGGAACTCTAAAATGAAAGCAAGTTATTTATTATAATTTTGATTTGGTTGATTTTCTGATTATTAGATAAAGGAACTGAGTGCATACACTGTGCACAAAGTTTGAGTTAAATAACCTAACGAGTTTAAAATCTGATATTTCTCTAGTAAAATAAAAGAATGAAGCTGACACTAACCGCCGAGTCGCTGCTCTTCTTCTGCTTGCTTTTCTTTGGCATAATGTCAAAGAACTATCATGTCTAAATAAATAAATAAAATAAAACTCAAGTAAACTTGTTTTTTTTTCTAGTCAGCTCTCCAGCTTCAGCTCCTCGAATCAAAACATGTCAACTTCCGCCGCCTGCGTCTTGTTTCCGGTCACGTGGGCGCCTGAGCGCCATCTAGCGGCCGGAAGGTGGCAGCAGATTTTCAAAATACAGTACAGTACTGTACTGTACTGTTTTTTGCATTAATACACGAGTACAGTACAGAGGGTTTTGTTTTATTTTTTTAATCTAATGTAAAAATTACAGTAATTAATGCTATTTTGTTTCATTATTACATATTGATAATGAATAATAATACAGTATTTATAGACTGCTTATTTTTCATTCAACCTTTATTTAATCAGTGTACCGGTAGTAACTTTGAGCCTCGGACTCATTTGCAAGAGAGACCTGATTTTAACAAAGAATGATGACAACAGTAGACAATCATAAAAGGAAGCATACAAATTGAGAAGAACAAATTAAAGAAACTGGTATTAAAAAACAAAAACAGCTACATTATAAAGTGATATAAAATACTAAAAACACTGCATTGGTTTTGCCAGGAACTTAACAGATATGTTTGAAACCACTTAGAGAGGTCAAGGTTGAGAACTACAGATCTTTTTGCAAGATATTCCAGGAAACAGGAGCTCGACCTTGACCTCTCTAAGTGGCTTCAAACATCTGCTAAGTTCCTGCTAAAAACCAATGCAGACATGTTTCAGTTTTTAGTTTTCTAAACCACCTTACAACCTGTTTTTTTCACTACATTTCCTTTTAATTATCCTTTTAATTATCCTTTTAATTACCATTTTATTTTCACTGGTTTAAAAAAATTGTACACATCCTTTTCGATTGTCTGTTGTTGTCGTTGTTTCTGTTGTCATCACTCTTTGTTAAAACCAGGTCTCTCTTGTAAATGAATCTCCGAGGCTCAATGGGACTAGCCTGTAGAAATAAAGGTTGAATGAATGAAAGGAGAAGGCCCTTTTGTCTAGTTCAGTCCTCACTGACGGAACACTGCAGGTAATCATGTCCAGAGAGCGCACACAGAGACATGTAGGAGGAGATGTATGAGGGCAGCAGACCAAGAAGTGATTTAAAGATGAAAATGTACCAGTGGAAGAGTCTGCGTGAAGTTAATGATGTCCAGTTAACCAGTGAATACAGGGTGCAGTGGTGGGTACAATAATCACAGCCAGTTATGAATCTTAGTGCACCATGATAGACACCATCCAACATCTGCAGGTGCTTGTGGAGGTCTTATAAATCTATTAATCCCCTTGCATGTTTTAATGTCACAATCTGTGTTCAGTCTTTGTTTTTAGATTTATTTTCCCCTACGTGAAGATAGGAAAAGGATCAAACTAAACAAAAACACAACAAAATACAAATTTAACAAACAAACAAACAAAAAACCCAACACATAAACACTTTGGTAATGATAGAATGATACTTTAAGAAACAAATGGAAGCTTAATTCGTCCAACAAAAAAGTTATGTCCTAATAATGAATCTTAAAGTTGTTATTTTTACATACAAGGTCATAGATGAGTTTTAAAGCCATAATTATGGGAAATAAGTCCTAAATATGACTTTTTAATCTCGTAATTATGATTTTAAAACTCAATTCACTTCAGTTTATTTCTATAGCTCCAAGTCACAACAGAAGTCATCTCAGGGAACTGAACAGAAACATTCACATACATAAAATAAACCAATGAGTTAAAGTTCTCTATCAAAGGAAGCAGCACTGGTTGAATCAGTCTCCCATCCTGAGCAAACACAAAGGAGACAGTGGAAAGGAAAAACTCCCCTTTAACAGGAAGAAACCTCCAACAGTACCAGGCTCAGAATGAGCGACCATCTGCTTCGACCGGCGGCTGGATCTGAGAGGACAGGAAGTACAAACAAACAAACAAACAAACAAACAAACAAACATACTCAAATATGACATGTGACTGCACCTTAATAATTGTATTAAAACTACAGGTAGTCCTCGACTCACGACGATTCAACTTTTCGAACGTGCTCCCATTGAAAAGCATTGTTCGAGTTACGCTGTTTCTGCGCCTTTACAGCAGAAAATACGGTACAGAAACAAAACTTAGTGGAGCTTGAAACTTACAGGAGGGGGTTTCCACTGATGCGCTCAGTGGAACTTACAGAGCAGGCAGACCTCTGGACCGCGCGTGGAAATACAGGAGGAGCGGAGGACAACTGAGGAACGAGCTAACATGCTAGCAACAAGCTAATGTGCTAACAGACGTTGCTGTAAACGCTGTTGACCTCGTGAAGCAAGCTGCAGAGCTCGGAGGTGCTCGAGCTAACATGCTAACAGACGGAGGAAGAAATGACCAGCTCCCAGTAAGAAATTAACTTTTTTCCTTTCGGCTCCTAAATGTATGTGGTTTTTGATAATTATGTAGGGTAATGTGTTAGGATAGGCTAAGTGCTTGGTAAAAATACAGTACTGTATGTATGAGGTGCCGTTTGGACGTATTTTCGACTTACGGCGATTTTCGTGTTACGAACGGGCGTAGGAACGGAACTCGTTCGTAATTCGGGGACTACATGTACTAATAATATTATCTATTATTAATAGTTTTAATAATAAAGCTATTATTTGATTTATAATAATAATAATACCGGTGGTAAAAAATAAAATAAAATCAAACATTGCTTGTCAAAACAAACAGACAGTCCTTCTGGATATTAATTAAAAATCTTTCTGTACACACTATGTCTATGTTCCTGTATTTAGATGAAATGTATAACCTGAACCCTCCTGCCAGGAGTTTTCTTGTCAGACTGATGTGATTTCAGCATTAAATGCTTCTTTTTGGCAGCTTCTCTTCTTTTCCTTCATTTTTAGGTTTGACAATGCGGCGCTCAGTGCGCATGCGCGGCTCTCCAGGAAGTGTGGTCATTTTCTCCTTCCGTCAGCTGATGGTCATCAACAGAGACCTGCGGCCGCTGGAACGCAAATAAACACGGTAAATATGTCGCTGTCGTGTCCACGCGTGGTTCCGAGGGACAGCCGGGACTCGGTGTCCACAGAAAGTTCTGTCGTTAGGTGTCGGTTCGTCCGAACCCGGTTCGCTGTGATCACTGAGGAGCGGTACCGCTGGGCCCAGACGGTTCTGGATGAAGGTCCAGGACAGGTCCAGTTCGGACTTGTGCTGTCCATGAGACCTGTTCAAACATGAAGCAACTTCAGCTGATGTTTATCAGACAGTCCCTCCTGTCGGAACCTTTGATGTCTAAAGACTGTTGCTGCTGCTCGAGACATAAAAATTATTATTTATAATAAAAAGGACATTGCACATGAAACATTGTAAATGTGCCAGACTTAAATGTGCAGTCCCAGGCAGGTTGATGACGGGTATATTTTAGGGGTGCGAATCTCTCAGTGTCTGGAGAATCGATTCGATTCCGATTTTTGTTGTCACGATTCGATTCAAAATCGATTTTTCGATTCAGAAACGATTTTTGATTCAGAAACGATTTTTCTATTAAAATGGTCATAAATTTAGTTTCAGTTTTGTAACTGACAAGCTGAAAAGAATAAACAACAATGTAAACAAATGGAACATTTATTTAAAACAATAATTTTAGGTTCCTTATTGTATCAAATTTTTTGCATCGTTTGATATTTATACCAAAAATAGGAACAAATAATACAGGAATGCATTAAATTCTGTAACTTAAATAACCAGTATTAGCTTTTTGCTCTGTTACTTATAGAAGATTATTGTTTGAATTGATTGTTTGAACTTGTTTTGTTTTTGAAAAAAGGGGCAGATAAAATAAGATTTCTTCTTCTTTCTGCCACCTTTCATTTTATGTATTCTTTCATATACTATGAGATATGGTTTTATTTTCTTTATCTTTTGGGTTGTAATGAAAAAAAAAAAAATCGATTTTGGGACTTTTAGAATCTATTCTGAATCGCCGGGGCTAAGAATCTACGGTAGATTATTTAAAAAAATTGATTTTTTCCTGCATCCCCTATATTCCTCGTGCCATGTTACATGATCTGCTGGTGCTTGAGGTGTGTGTTCTGAATGACTGTCAGCTACTACCACACCAAGATTCAGCTCAATGTCTCTAAAGTTCACTGGGGTTTAGCATCTTTGTGTAGGCAAAGGTTAATTAGTTGTGAGCTGCAGTTATATTTGTTTTACTTTTTATTTAGACCGGTAGAAGAACACGTTGTAAATGAGTTTTAATTGTTCCAGAGAGATCAGATTAAAGAATGGCTGTTCCTACTGCAATGTCCATGAAGATGGATCAGAACAGGACATGTTTCCAAGTCCTGAGCAAACTGAGAGGACACTGGATACTTCAGTCTCTGTGACGGACATAGAGTGTAGATGAGGAGGCACCAGGCCGAGGATCACGAGCTGCGTCTTCTACCACTTATCCGTAGTTAGGTCGTGGAGGCAACAGGTACAGGAGAGAAACCCAGACCTCCCTCTCCACAGCGAGACTTTCCAGACCTACCTGGGGGAGCCCGTAGTGCTCGCAAGACAGAGACGATGCACAATCCCTCCAGCAAGTTCTGGTTCTGCCCCAGGGCCTCCTACCAGTGGGTTGTGCCAAACCCTCTAAAGTGAGGTCCAGATCAGATGAACCTCCTCAACAGACTCATTTCACTCCAGAGGAGCAGCGGCTCTGACAGAGCTCCTCACCCTTTAAATCTGAGACCGGCCACCCTTTGAAGGAAGCTCGATTTGTCCGCTTGTATCCAGGATCTCGTTCTTGGTCATCTTTAAAGGTCTCTCTTGTAAACGAGTCCTCTTGGCTCATTGAGCTTCGCCTGTATAAATAAAGGTTGAATGAATCTTTACAGGTGATTATAAATCAGCGTTCCATGATAAGCAGCATCCAGCATGTCCACAGAGCTGGCTGGGATTATAACTTCACAGGGTCCAGCAGTGGAGGGAAGGTTGTAAACTAATTCAAAATATAATCTTTAGTTTCTTTATGTGGTTAATATGAGACTTAAAGGAAAGTTTTTTATTATGACAATTCCTAGGTGTTTATAAGTATCAATAAACTATAGCTATGCCATTTATGGAGCTGATAAGCGTGATCGTTTGTGGCCCCGTTATTGGTTTCAAACAACATGGCCTTTTTGTTTTGACCAGTTTGAGCTGTAGTATATCTGATTGGATGGAGTGAAATGCAGACGGCAGACACTGGAGAACAGATATTACAGACAGCGTGACAATAAACTTCCATGTCATCAGCATATAAATGCAGCCTGGCATCAGTACCATTTTGACCCACATTATTGGTATGAACTGAAAACAATACAGTATAGGACCAAAAATGGAGCCTTGTGGGACACCTTTCACGATTTTCAAATGGCTGATGACTGACCACTTTGTTGTACTGTACACACTGTTGGCCACACAGACGGCTTGCAAACCAAGCATCTTGAATGAATCACAAGGGTCCAAAATATTAAAACATGACCATGGATTTTGTTTGTTTTGTTCAAAAACTTTTAATTTCTTCTAAATCGCTGTTTTTTCCTGTTTTCTATTGAAAGCTGTTTACTACAACTTGTCAAAAATAAAACATTCAATTAACTACAAATATTTCTCCTTGAGATTACAGCAGAAAACAAGATATCACTCTGTGGTTCTGATGCCGGGTTCCCACCGAACGCATCTTGAGCATCAAAAACGCTCCCAACACACGGTGTTGGCTGCTTGTCAACAGATGTCTGTTCACATCAAACGCGTCTGCAGACGCGCAGTGGGAGCAGCGTCTGGCTCCTTTTCCGGTCGGGTTTGTTTTGTTTCTTGTACACCGGGCAGATAAAATCAGCTGTTCGTGAGCCTCGTTACTACTTGAGTGGGTTTTCTACGAGCCGAACTGCAGCTCCGAATGTCTTTGTTGAGATTAAAACATTTTTTTTATGTTTGGGGTGATCGTACGCTCCAGCGGACAGCGGCAACTGTAAAAATGCCAAGTTTCTTACCGGAAGCTGGTTTCTTCTAAGTTTAAAAAGTCCCAAAAAAGTCCTGTCGTCGTTGCGTCATCACATGGCAGAGTCTCTCCCGATTGGTTGCTGCTGAGCGGCGAGCAGCCAAAGTAGGTCAAAGTTCATTTAGTTGAACTCCGGCAGCGGCTGCTTGGACGCGCCGCGGGCGCGGAAAACGACTGCCGCGCACTGTCGTGCTGCTTGAACTGCTCAAAACGCGCCGCGTCACGCTTTGCCGCTCCAAGATGCGCGGCCACATAGACTTTGAATGTAAACCGGCTGCTTCGGCTGCTCGAAACGCGTTCGGTGGGAACCCGGCATAAGAGGCGTTTGAGAGTCTGAGTTGTGGAAAGTGTCAGGACATCAGAGTGAAAGTCCTCTTCATGTTTTTGTACTATTATTATTATCACAGAGAAGTATTGATTACCGTGAACACAGAAAAGATTAAATATGAAGATCAGATGGAGGTACAGGGAGTCCTCGACTTACGAATGAGTTCTGGACCTAAGGACCGTTCGTATGTCGAGTCGGATCACATACAATTTTTTTTTTTGTTAATAAATAAAATAAATGAATACATGTACAGTACTGTACAGTCACCAAGCACTTAGCCTATCCTAACACAGTTTTTAAAGATGAAGGAGTGAGCTGAATTGTGTCCCTCCTCCCTGCAGGCTCCATTCACATAAAGGGAGCTAGCTCCCTTTATGTGAAAGGGAGACAATTCAACTCACTCCTTCAGCTTTAAAAACTGTGAAGTGCTTGGTGACTGTACATTACTGTACATGTTTTCATTTATTAAAAAAAAAAAAAAAGCGATGCGTTCGTAAGTCCGAGTTGCCGTAAGTCGGGGACTCCCTGTATTCTCTGTGAATGGTACACACTCGTTTCCTCTCAACTCAGATGGATCACAGAGAGGTTCAAATTTTATTTTCTCAGTTTTAAAGTTGATAAGTCATTCTGTATTAAGGCCGTTTGGTTTTAAATAAACGTGTCGGAGACTCTTCCTCTCAGCACGGAGCTGTAGAAGCTGCTCTTGCAACACGACTCGAGCGCTCCATGGTCCTAGAGCAGGGGTGCTCATTAGGTAGATCGTGATCTACTGGTAGATCTCGGAGGTAGTACTGGTAGATCGCAGCATGACATTTAACAAATTGTCTGTTCGGCGTCCTGAGATTACTTATTTTGTGAATTGACGCTATATAAATAAACTGAATTGAATTGAATCTTAGAACATCTTTACTCAGCAAACACAACAGTTTCGGTCAAAATACTATAATTTTAAAGCCACAGTACTATAGTTCATAATTTCTTATCTGGCAACCAGTCTGACATGAAAACTACAGCATTTTTCATGTAAACCAGCTTGTTTTTTGTTTATTACCCCCAATAAACATTGAAAAATCACTAATGTTTCCACAGGTTGTTTTCATGTAAACGGGGCCATATACTGTAGTAGGTAGATCACTTTGACTTGATCATTTCAAAAGTAGCTCGCATGCTGAAAAAGTCTGAACACCCCTGTCCTAGAGCCTGACTGGTTTGTTTAAACAGCTGCCCCACAACAATTTAAAGTGATGGAGACATTTTCAGGGAATTCCACCAGACATAATTATGAGATGTCCTTTTTTTCTGGGGTTCATCTCGATGTTTAAGACCATTGCAAGGGATCAGAACAGAGAAAAGTGTTTAAATAAAATAGGTTTGCAACCCAATAGTTGATGTTTGGAAACAAGACCGTGGTTCCAAATGGAGCAGCTAATCTACAACAGAATGACTCAGCAACAACAAAAAAATTGTGGTATTGCAACGGTCCAGTCAAAGTCCAGTTTTAAACCTGATAGAAACGATGCGTTGGGACCTTACGAGAGCTGAGCAGAAAACTTCCTGGAAATCTCAATTAACTGAAACAATGTTGAGAACAATAATGGACAGAATATTCTCCTCTGTGAGACCGAAGAGGTCATGCAGAAGATAATATGAATTCTTGGTACAGTAGTCAGGTTTTTTTCTGTGACCTTATACAAAAGGATAGAAAATAAGTATTTTGCAGGAAATGTTCCATCTAAATGTAACATTCCACCCTCTGTAGGTGAATAGATTCAACAAAGCAGGGACAGAGTTGCTTCTACAATATTCATTAGCACGTTTAATTGACATTTCTGCAGGAGCAGGCCTGTGTTCATAAATGTTATCGAGTCAGTACAACTCGTCTTGTCAGACCACATTCCCTTCAAACTGTCAAACACGTTGAATGCAATTAATCTTCACAAATCCAACCCCAATTACACAAAGGTGTGACGTGTAAAATGTACAACGAGGAGCATTTTGCAATAAATGAATCTGAAAAAAGGTCTGAAATAATGAAACAATTTCAGGATAAGATTCCTGAATGAAAGAGTTTAATCTCCATCATAGCATCATCTAAAGACCTGTAGAAATCTCTGATCTCAACAGACGAGGCTGAAAGTCAGTATTGGTTGGTGGTGGTCTACGGGCCCTCGGGGGCCACTGGGTCTTGTTGTGATGTGTGAAGAGTAATCAGATGTTTAGATTTACAGATTTCATTTTCTGCATCCTTTGTTGCTTTTAGACAGCACAAAAACAAAACTTTTTTTTTTTTTTTTACTTTAAAGACTAACACAGGAGAGAACAGGAGTCAAGTTAGGGCAGCTCACCTGTTTGGGAGACCTTGTGAGTTGTAGCCCCCCACTTGAGGGAGGAGGCCCAGCTCGCCAGCCGTCACCTGTGCAGGTCGGTATGAGCTCCAGAGGGAGCAGCAGCCGCTCCAATGGCACGCTACCACAGACCAAGATCTGCCAGTTCAAGCTGGTTCTGTTGGGGGACATGGCTGTAGGCAAGTCCAGCTTGGTGCTGCGCTTCGTCAAGGGACAGTTCGACGAGTTCCAGGAGACGACCATAGGAGGTGAGGGGATCCGATCCTAACCAGGGGGAGGTTGAACAACAAGAGGATACCTGTTGTCATGGTGCTCTTTTCCACCTGCAGCTGCGTTCTTGGCCCAGTCGGTGTGTCTAGATGATACCACAGTGAAGTTCGAGATCTGGGACACCGCGGGACAGGAGCGGTACCACAGTCTGGCTCCCATGTACTACCGCGGGGCGCAGGCTGCTATTGTTGTCTTCGACATCACCAAGCCGGTACGTTGACACACCAAGTCACTGGTTGTCGATGTCCAACCATCAGAGATGGTTTAACATATTTATCTTGGTGTACTGGTGTGTGTTTGTGCAGGAAACCTTTGAACGAGCCAAGGCCTGGGTGAAGGAGTTACAGAGACAGGCCAGTCCTAACATCGTCATAGCGCTGTCTGGAAACAAGGCTGACCTGGCTGAGAAGAGACTGGTGGAGTTTGAGGTAACGCTTTCCTCACTGCCTGCTCTGTGACCATATATCCACCCCTCCCTGGCACCTTGTGTTTGCAGGTTTAATTGTTCTGACTGGCTGCAAGTCAATTTGTAGCTATGTCTAACCGTACCTTGTGGTAATGTGTCACTAGGTCAGGGCTGGAGTATCGTTGGCGACGCAGATTTGGGATAATAGACAAATTTTCTGTTGCAGTCTCTTTCAATTTTGTGTTTAAACCAGCAACTGTAAATTTGTCACTGTAAATTTGAGTCTGGCCTTCCTGTTCTTGCTAATGAGAGATTCCTGTGGAACATGCGGAGTTCCCCAAGGCTCCATCCTGGGCCCTCTTCTGTTTAACATCTACATGCTCCCTCTAGCTCAAAACTTTGAAAACAACAAGGTAAAATATAAAAACTATTCTGACGACACACACGTCTACGTCACTCTCTCACCTGGGGACTACAGTCTAATACATGCACTGAGTGGGTACATCGAACAAATCCAACGTTGGATGAGTCAGAACTTTCTCAAGCTCCACATGGATAAAACTGAAGCTGTGCTTTTTGGAGCAAAAGAGGAAAAACTAAAAGTTAGCACACGCCTGCAGTCTGTGATGCTAAAAGATTCTGAAAAGGCCTGAAGGTGCGATCGTGGAGTATGACCTGGGTCTGAACAGCCATATTAAAGCTTTTATAAAGACGTCCTGCTGCCTCCTGTAGAATCGAGCTAAAATTGTCCGACTGGACGATTGTAACGGAATATTAAAACAAATGTTTCAGGGTTTTTATTCAAAGTTTTCACAACGTTTCTGTCGTCAGCTGCTCATTTTTGACCTCTGTTACTGGGAACACCAGGGGTCTCTTTCTTCTTCAGGAGGTTCCAAACAGTTGGACTGGTCATTGCCGATGCATGTTCAGTGTCTTTGAGGGGGTGCGGGTGGTGTTAAGCTGCTTTCAGTTTTATTTGTAGATTGAAATGCTTTCAACAGTTTGTGTTGCTGTTTAGTATTTGTCACGTTTTGATTCATCTTCATGTGTGGTGAAGGAAGCGCAGACGTACGCTGAGGACACCGGCTTGCTGTTCATGGAGACGTCTGCCAAGACGGCCATGAATGTGAACGAGCTCTTCTTGGCTATTGGTGAGATTTTCACTTTATTTATTTATTTAAATTGTCATGGATTTTTTTTTGTTAAGGATCTTTATTTTTTCTTGTGTTGCAGCAAAAAAGATGCCCAAAACAGACACCCAGAACCCGACCCACGCGGCGCGACATCGCGGCGTCAACCTCCAGGACCCGGACGCTCACTCCACCCGAGCCTGCTGCGGGGGGAACTAGACGGCTACACCTTCCGCCACTCACACCATCTTTGTTTTCCTGCAAACAGTCGCACAGGGGGTGGCCCTGATCCACCCGCCCCTCGTTTGCTCCATCTATCCTGTCCAAGCAACAACAGAAACCCAAAGGATTCTCGTGAGCAGCTGGAACTGGAGGACAGAGACTCGCATTTAGAAATCACAAGCAAAACAACGGAGCTGGTCAGGAGGAAGTGCAGAATGACGGACTGCGGCAAACCTGTTGAAGTATTTGGCAGTAATTGTGTTCCTCTCAGCCTTCCACCCGTTGAGTCACAGAGCAGCACGTGTGGACAGGAAGGACTAAAACGTCAGACGAAGACAACCTTTGTCTTTTCTTGCTCTCTCTTGCTTTGCCTCGTTCCTGATGTGAACATTGCACATTGCGGCGGTTGACTTCTGGCCGTGACACTTCATCATCGCCGAGGCCCAAAACTATTCACCCCTCTTGGTAATTGCCTGTTTTCTTCCCTTAAAATAAATTTTTTATTTAATTAAAGTAAGAGTCCAACAAATACAATTGGTAATGAGGAAAATGTGGGACGAGACGTTGTTTAAAATAAAAAAACATGTAAAATGGTGCTGCGTATGTATTCAACCCTCAGAAATCTTGTGTCCTACGAAGGGACTGCAGCAGTTCCAGCTTCAGGTCTGTGTCCAGAACCTCGGTCCTTCAGACCTGGACTTCTGGTTGGTTTTTCAGGACCGGACTGCTGCAGCTCTTTCAGGCTGGACCTGCGGCACTAACGTCCAACAGGCTTTAAATCAAACCAGAGATTCTCAGTTGGACTGAGGTCTGGGCTTTGACTGGACCTTTAACTGGTTCGCCTTAATCCAGTGGTCGGTCTTTTTCTGCTCCTCTTCCATGAAGTCCAGCTGTGTCCAGCTTCTAGTGGTCCTGTGGACAGATCCTCCATTTTCTTTAGGTTTTCTTTGCCTTCCTGGATGCTTCACTGGTTTACCGCCTCCTTACCTGGTCCATAAGTTTTGGTAGACAACCCCTGCTGAGGTAACATCATCTTTCTGTTCCCTGATAGCTCTGTAGGATGTTCTGGGTTTAAGATCTGTTTTATAAACCACCCTGATCTGAACTCCTCCACTATTTATTTGACCATGCGGACCATTCCTTGGCCTTCATGATGTCCCTAGCTTTGGGTGGTTGCCCTTCGTGAAGGTCTTGAACTGGTTTATTTATGATGGTATCAGTTGATGCTTGGATTGCTCACATGTGGCTCTTTTTAATCTAATGTGACTTTCTTTATTAGAATGAATACATAACGCACAGTGTTTTATGTTTTAAATGTCTTAAATTATTTTTAATTGTTCATTTTCCCATTTAACTTCATCAGAATTTAGCAGAAGTTTTGTCCTAGTTAAAAACCCAACTGTTGCAACAAAACCGAATACCGAGGGGGTGAATACTTTTCAAACTGTGGATGTTAAACCTGCTTGAAGTGATGATTTTAAGTAAGGTTGTAGTTCATCTGCATGAAAAAAAAAACTTTCAGAAATGTGATAAGTGGGGCTTAATGTTTTCTTTGAAAATGAACGTTGTGAATAACCCCCCTCGGCCTGTAGGATCCTTTCCGCCTGTTCTGTCCCTCGTCCTGTGTCGTCACGGTGATTGTAGATCGTGTTCGTTTTTGTTTGACATCCTTGTAACGAGAGTTAGTGTGCTGTCCAAGGCTTGCCTGAACAAAACAAGAAACATCAGAAGTGCCTCCTCCCAGTTTGAACTGCGTGCTTTGTAGACGTAAACCAACACGGCTGTCTTTCGTGTGGACGTAGAGATCTCGCCGAACACTGTACATAAAATGTCTTAATTTAATGAGAGGACGTTGATTTCAGCAGCACACCTGTGAACCTGGAATGGATTGTTTAAATGACTAATCAGTGTTATAAATTAAGTTCATTTGAACAAACTTGGGTCTAAAGACTTTTATTTGTATTGAAATCAAAACGGTGTCAATGCAGCAGCGATTGTGGAAGTTGTAAGAAAATTACACAAAATCAGCTGAATGTCATAGAACGTGTTAAAGAATCGGAGGAAGTGCCAAGGAAAGGAGTTCATTCTTGAATACGGCCCTTCCCTCAGTAGAGTACACAGTTAGTGCTGCTCATTGTTCTTCTGGTCACTGCAGTTTGACTGTAGGTGAGGGCAGGAACACCCCCCCAACAGAAAGGACAGTCAGTGTATAAACTGTTTAAATCTTAGGAATGTGCTGTAAATATGGCAGCACAGTGCAGAGGGTCAGTAACAGGCCGTCTAGTTATTTAAAGCAAAACCTTAAAATTATGGGTGTGAATCTCTGTGTCTGGAGAATCGATTCGATTCCGATGTTTGGTGTCACGATTCGATTCAAAATCGATTTTTGATTCAGAAACGATTTTTCTATTAAAATGGTCATAAATTTAGTTTAAGTTTTCTAACTGACAAGCTGAAAACAATAAACAACAATGTAAACAAATTGAACATTTATTTAAAACAATAATTTTAGGTTCCTTATATCAAATTTTTTGCATTGTTTGATATTTATACCAAAAATAGGAACAAATAATACAGGAATGCATTAAATTCTGTAACTTAAATAACCAGTATTAGGTTAGCTTTTTGCTCTGTTACTTATAGAAGATTATTGTTTGAATTGATTGTTTTGTAGGAGATGGTGAAGAGACGACACAGGAGACGGGATGCAATTCTTCACTTTAATCAACTCCTACTACAAACTGGCGGGAAAACCACCCAACACCGCCTTATATACCAACACAACATCCGGTCCTCTGGACCTTTCACAATAAAAGCATCCTGTAACACATTCGGTCCACTGGGTGTGAGTAGAGCCCCCTAGTGGTCCACCACACACGCCCCCCCAGAACACCCAGTAAGGTCCATCACTAGTCCCGCATTTTAGGTTTGATTAAACGACCAGAACGGCTGAACCTGGGCCCTGCAGAACCAGTCTGATGAAGCGGAGGGCTCCGAGGAGGGCCTGCAGAAGATTCGGGCTCCAATGGACGTTGAGAGTCTCTGGCAGGGGGACAGCAGTCCGTTAACAATGTGGATGGAGGTCTGCCCCTGCGAGGAGCCTGGGCCGTAACAACCTGATCATCTGACATAACATGAGCTGGTTTAAGCCTATCGATACAGACAGTCTCAGTACGACCCCCTAAATCTAAAAGGAAATGTTTTGGACCTGGTTGAAGAACCCGAAACGGTCCATCATACAAAGGCTGTAGTGGTGTCCTGTGTGCATTGTGTTTGACAAAAACAAATTTAGAGGACTCCAGACTCTTAGGGACAAATGACTGCGGTAAACAATGATGTACCGGGCCAGGGACACGAAAAGGGGCCTCCTGAGGTGAAAAATGGAGCAACGGTGGAGCAAACTGTGGTGAGGGTACCTCAGGTAAAAACTCACCGGGGACGCGCACAGGTTGACCGAAAACCAGTTCAGCCGGGGAAGAGCTCAGGTCCTCTTTGGTTGCGGTACGTAAACCCAACAAAACCCAGGGAAGACGGTCAATCCAGTTGTCACCGGTCAATGCAGCACGCAGTGCAGCTTTCAATGATCTGTGAAACCGTTCACACAAACCATTAGCTTGGGGGTTGTAAGCGGTGGTCCTGTGAACGTTAGTCCCCAGACTCTTGGCCATGGTAGACCAAAGTTCAGAAACAAACTGCGGGCCCCGGTCTGATGTAATGTCTGAAGGGGGGCCAAAACGCGCCACCCAGGTAGACAAAAATGCCCGGGCCACCACTGCAGATGTCGTGGATGTCAAAGGAACCACCTCAGGCCACCTGGTGGTCCGGTCTATCATAGTCAGCAGATGAGTAAAACCTTGTGATGGAGGCAGAGGGCCCACCAGGTCTACGTGCACATGATCAAACCGCCGACCTGGGATGGAGAAGGGTTCCAAAGGTGCTTTGGTGTGCCTGTTAACCTTAGCGCGCTGGCATGGGACACACGCTGCTGCCCACTCCTTAACTGCTTTACGCAGACCGGGCCAAACAAACTTTGAACTGACCAGTTTCACCGAGGCTCTAACACCTGGATGAGAAAGGGAATGTAAGGAGTCAAAAACGCGGCGTCGCCATGAAACTGGAACCAGGGGGCGGGGCCTGCCAGTAGAAACATCACAGAGCAGGAGGGGACCTCCGTCATTCACCTGCCGTTCCTCCAACTCGAGGCCCGTGGGCCCGGACTGGAGCTCGAGTATTTCTGCGTCGCTACGTTGGTCCGCAGCCATAGCAGAAAAATCGATGCCAACGTATACGGGAGAGATCAGCACCCGGGAGAGA
This sequence comes from Garcialebias charrua, assembly GCA_038048925.1. Classification (NCBI taxonomy): domain Eukaryota; kingdom Metazoa; phylum Chordata; class Actinopteri; order Cyprinodontiformes; family Rivulidae; genus Garcialebias; species Garcialebias charrua. The sequence continues at coordinate 35,322 of JBBPBX010027806.1, forward strand.
CAGTCGGCCACCACGTTGGATTTTCCAGCCACATGCTGAATGTCTGTAGTAAATTCAGACACCGCTGCGAGGTGGCGTTGCTGGCGAGCAGACCAGGGGTCAGAAATTTTTGACATCGCAAACACCAAGGGTTTGTGGTCAACATATGCAGTGAACCGGCGGCCCTCCAGGAAAAACCTGAAATGGCGTGTGGCCAGGTAAAGCGCCAGCAACTCTCTGTCAAAAACACTGTATTTCAGCTCATTGTCCCGCAGCGTACGGCTGAAAAATGCAAGCGGCTGCCAAACCCCGGAAACCTGCTGTTCTAACACAGCCCCCACCGCAACATCAGATGCGTCGGTTGTTAAAGCTATTTGCGCCGCTGGGGATGGATGGGCCAAAAGGGCAGCAGTGGCCAGTGCAGCTTTAGCATCACCAAATGCCTGTAGGCGTTCTGGTGTCCAGTCCACGCTGTCGTTGGGCTTTTTCTTTTTCAGCGCTCCATAGAGCGGACGCAGCAGTTGTGCTGCCCTGGGGAGGAAACGGTTATAGAAGTTAACCATTCCCAAAAATTCTTGTAGCGCTTTAACAGACTGGGGCTGTGGGAAATCTGACACCGCCTGCACTTTGTTTGGTAACGGGACGGCACCACTTGCAGAAATGCGGTGGCCCAAAAAGTCAATGACTGGCAGCCCAAACTGGCATTTCGCTGTATTTACAATCAGGCCATGTGCTGCCAGGCGCTGAAAAACCTCACGGAGGTGGGACAAGTGCTGCTCAGCCGAGCTGCTAGCCACCAGGACGTCATCCAGGTACACAAATACGAAGGACAGACCCCTTAGGACTGAATCCATCAACCGCTGAAATGTTTGTGTTGCACTTTGTAGCACCTTGAGATTTTCATTAATGAAAAGTGCGTTATAAATTGAATTCATTATTATTATTAAAAATAAATAAAATAAACTGTGTACAGGCAATGCGCGGTTGAGATGTTTGTCTCTCTCCTCTGCCCTGCTCCAAAACTGTTGGTGCAAACAGCACGCGGCTTTGTCTCTGCCCCCTTCCCAAATCTGTCAGTATAAGGCCCTGTACACAAGTAGCCGGATATCAGTGAAACCGAACAGTTTATCATGCGGTTTGGCCTTTCATCCACATGTGAACTCCGGTTGATGTAACTATAAGCGAATAATAAAAAAAACTCCGACCAAAGTGGAGATTTGAGAATTCTCCGCTTTCGAGTTTGCGTGTGGACTTTCAGAACTGGAGGTTTCTGCTCCAGCTGTAGCGGCGCTGACGTCACAAAATGCTTGGCAAAAAAAAAGCGCTAAAATGTCAACTTACCTGCTCTGACATGATTCCCAGTCGGACATGATTCCCAGTCGACATTTTCCTGCATTTTATTAACTTTGTACTCCAACATGGTATTTAATAGTAGTTCAACCTCGCGGTCTGTCCACACAAATGAACAGAAGAAAAATAATAATAACAAGACGTTGTGGTTGGTTTGAAGGGTTGTGACTAGGGGTGTAACGATACACAAAACTCTCGAGACGAGACAAATTACAGAGTTTGCGAGAACGAGACGAGATTTTAATGTTAGTTCAAGAAAACTTCAAGATCGGTTTTATGCCGCAAAAAGGCTTTTATTCTGTTTTAACATGTATTACAAACTCAACTGATGTCTTCATTTTACTGATTGAATCTCCTTAGACCTTAGAACGTTCAACTTTGTTTTATTCACGC
>JBBPBX010027807.1:0-18571 GCA_038048925.1 Garcialebias charrua
TTATCCAATAAAAGACAAACGTAAAATAAGTTTTAACCGTACCGAGTGAGATTCGAACCAGCTTCGAGAAAAGTATCTCTGCACCAATCGCAGGTTGATTAACCAATTGAGCTACTGGACAACTTGCATTTTGTAGGTCCACTCTGGGTTTTAACAGATCGCCCCTTATAAGCTGATTTGTAATCAGTTCTTAACAAACAGTAAACTCAGAAACACTAATATATATACATGTATTCAGATAAATAATATATTTTAGCGGCGTCCCTTCTCTTTCCACACACACCAAGCGGCACACAAGAACTTCCCACCCACTTCAAGAGAACGCCCCACCCACTTCAAGGCCGGCAAACCTGAAGGCTAGACCGTCCCATTTCAGCAGTTTCGCTCAGCCCACCCGGTCTTGTGAGTGCGTGGCCTACTCGGCCCAGCTAGGCTGGGTCCTCATGAGGACGCAGCCCCTGAATTGAGACAGCAGCCAAGGTGTCAGGTCAGACAATGAGCCTCAGCTGGGCATCTGGAGTCTGTCTGGAGCAGGCAGACTTCACGGCGACCGCTGGTGGACAGGTCAGCTCGTTCGGGACCAAGCGGGGGTGGGGGGGAGACTGCTCCCCCTCCTGCACCCACGACACACAGACAACCCAGAATACACATGTCCCACAGGCTGAGCGTGCATGCGCAGGCCTGGGGGGCATGTCATCCAAACACGTGGGTCATGTCAACAGTCTGTCAAGGCCTCCGGCTGCAGTTCCACAAGAGGCCACGCCCGTTCCCGGGGGTAGTGCTGACAACCATAAACCCAGACCGTGCACACGTCTTGAGGGAGGAAATATCAACAATGCTGCAGAAAGGAGTGATAAATATTGTTCCAACACACAATATACACACGGGTCACTACAGCAAGTATTTCCTCGTGCCCAAACGAGACCAGAGCTTGAGACCTATTCTGGATCTCAGCGCACTGAACAGAAGAATAAAAACTTACAAATTCAAAATGCTCACGCTGAGACAGGTGATCCAGTCTGTGAGACCAGGAGATTACACCTGTACAGTGGATTTGAAAGATGCATTTTTCCACGTGAGCATTTGGAGAAGACATAGAAAATATTTCCGCTTTGCATTCGAAGGAAAAGCTTACAAATTTCTGGCTCTCCCTTTCGGACTAAAAACTACACCACGCACATTCACAAAATGTCTGGATGCAACCTTGACCCCACTCAGGGGTCAAGGGGTCAGAATTATGAATTATCTGGACGATCCGTTGATCCTTGCCGAAGACAGAGCACAAGCACAGCTGCACTCACAGATGGTGATGGCTTACCTGGAGGCTTTGGGCTTCGTCATAAATCTTCAGAAAAGCAATCTGACTCCATCACAGATTACCGTATTTCTAGATGTACAGGTCAACACCATTCTGTACAGAGCACGGCTTTCAGAGGCACGGATCTTATCCATCCGCCTCTGCCAGGCATGCTTTCAGTTGGGCCAGAGAGTGTCTCTCAAACTGTGCCAGCGTCTCCTGGGCCTTCTGGCAACAGCCATTCCCTGCGTGCCTCAGGCCTTATTAAAAATGCGTGCTCTGCAGGTATGGCTAAACAAACAAATGCATCCTGCCTCCCTTAGGCGGACAGGGAAGATGCTGATCAGCCCAGAGTGCGTGACAGCCCTGGAACCCTGGAGGGATCCTTCAGTGTTCACGACAGGCATCCCACTGGGAAGAGTACTGTCTCGTGTGGTGATCACCACAGACGCTTCAAAGAGAGTTTGGGGAGCGTTTTGCAGAAACCAGAATGCCCAAGGGCTCTGGAAACAGCAGGAGGCAAGGTTCCACATCAACTTCCTGGAACTGAAAGCTGTTTTTCTGTCCATGAAGCACTTTTACAAGAAGGGGCTGATTACAAAACATGTGTTGATAAAATCAGACAACCGGACGACGGTGTCTTTTATCAACAGAGAAGGGGGGACAAGATCCTGACCCCTCCTCAGCCTGACACATAAGCTGCTCACGTGGTGCAACCCCCGATTATTGTCACTGAGAGCAAAACTTATCCCGGGCAAGCTAAACCACGGGGCAGACGCCCTCTCCAGAGGGCCATTGCTAGCCTCAGAGTGGAAGCTGAACCCACGTATCGTGGACCAGATCTGGGCATTTTACCGGCGGGCATCCGTCGATCTGTTCGCCTACAAAATCAGCACGCACTGCGTCCTGTACTTTTCACTAAAGGAAACAGAACACTGTTGGGAACAGATGCTCTGGCCCACAACTGGCCAGCAGGGGTGCTATATAACGCGTTCCTCCCCGTCCCTCTGATTCAGGCGACGCTGGAACGTGTACGCAGGGGAGCTCTTTCCCTGATACTCATAGCCCCCAGATGGCCACAGAAACCGTGGTTCCCAGAAATGATCTCACTGTTGTCAGGGACACCATGGCAGCTGCCCCCCCACAGGGACCTGCTGACTCAGGCCCACGGGTAGCTCCTTCACCCACGTCCAGAACTGTGGCAACTCTCAGCCTGGCCGCTGAGAGGAACCGGCTGATGGCCTCCGGCCTCCCGGTAACGTCATAAATACAATACAGGGAGCGAGAGCCCAGTCAACCCAGACTCTCTATGCTCGCAAATGGCGTGTTTTTGAGGCCTGGTGTCTAGAGAGGAATATTATCTCATATTCCTGTGACCTAGTCCAGCTCCTCACTTTTCTACAAGACCTGCTGGAGAAAGGCCGCTTCTTTTTCCACTATTAAAGTCTTTTTGTCAGACATCTTGGCATGCCACGAAGGTTGGGGAGGTAAAACTCCCGGCGCACACCCTCTCATGATACGTTTCATGAAGGGCGTACTGAGAAAAAGGCCTCCCAACAAGACCCTGGCCCCAGACTGGGACCTACAGTTGGTCCTGAATGCTTTGTGTGGGCCTCTGTTTGAGCCATTTAGCAGCATTAAGATAGATTTGTTATCTTACAAGACTGCTTTGCTCTTGGCTCTTAGCTCAGCTAAACGTGTGGGTGACCTCCACGCTTTATCTGTGCACCCAATGTGTACTAGGTTTGCCCCAGATGGGTCAAAGGTCAGCCCAGATGGGTCAAAAGTCACCTTACGTCCTAACCCCGCATATGTGCCAAAGGTTCCAACTCTAAATCCCAGAAGTCTTGCCCCAGACGGGTCAAAGGTCAGCCCAGATGGGTCAAAAGTCACCTTACGTCCTAACCCCGCATATGTGCCAAAGGTTCCAACTCTAAATCCCAGAAGTCTGGACTTTGAGCTCTCAGCTTTTCCTTCCCATCCGGTCCTCACTGAGGAACAGAGGAGGTTGAATGCACTCTGCCCTGTCAGGGCCCTGAGTGTTTTACATTAACAGAACTGTCAGTTGGAGGAAAACAAACCAACTGTTTGTATGTTTTGCCAATCCTGCTGCCGGCAGAGCCCTTTCAAAGCAGCGCCTCTCACACTGGGTGACTGAGGCCATAAAAAGAGCGTACAGCAGCAAAGGTCAACAGGTGCCCTCTGGGGTACACGCCCATTTCACTCGAGGCCTGGCTGCCTCATGGGCTCTGTTTAAGGATGTTCCAGTGGCAGACATCTGTGCTGCTGCCAACTCGAGTTCCACAAACACGTTTGCAAAACACTACAGTTTGGATGTCACTGCATGTGATGTCACTCAAGCTGTCCTCTCTAACACAGTAGAGAACAGCCAAAACGCCTAAAATATAAAGGCAGAAGTTCTCACAAGCATGCATTTTCCAGAGCATTACAAGGGCGTGAATGAATTACGTTCCCATAGCTAATGTGTTGCACTGAGTGTACTGACTGATAAGGGAACTGAAAGTTATGCACCATAACTCATGTTCCCTGAAGGAAGGGAACGAGGTGCAACACATGTTTGCCCTTTTCAATGCCCAAGCTCGGTGAAGTGCACTTGGAGAAAGTAAGATGGGCGCACGCGTCTTTATACCAAGAGGGCGGGGCCTCTGTGGTGACGCTGACGCCCACCTGCCGTAAAGGCGTGATTGTATTACTTCAGGTGAACCGCGCGGCGGCGCAATTCCCATAGCTAATGTGTTGCACCTCGTTCCCTTCCTTCAGGGAACATGAGTTATGGTGCATAACTTTCAGTTTTCGGCAGTGTTCTGCAGTTTTCATTCAACAGTGATTTTGACCTTCACTATAGGTTTTCAGAGAAAAGGAGATTCACTTGAGAGCTTCAGTGAAAAGGTGAATTCAGGTGTTTTCACCCAAAGTTCAGAGACCAGGGGTGTTCCACTACATATATATACTGTATATAAGCTATTCCACAATCCACAGATGTGTCAATCAATTTGTGTGGCAGTAGTAAGTTTAGATCCCACACACCCACTACACAGCCGCTTTAGACTGCTGCCATCAGGGAGGAGACTGAGGAGTCTCCAGGCTCATCCAGCAGACTGAGAGACAGCTCTGTTCATCAGGCAGTCAGAATGCTAAACACTCTGCCTGCTCTGCCTCCCCTCCCATTTGAACTGCCTTAACACAAAAAACTTTCTCACACATTACCACTCAACACAAAGTTTTTAACACTGGACTCTGTGTCATCAAACGGGTTATTCACTAAACTCTCGGTCATGTGTTCATTCAGTTTGCACTACTTCTCATATTTGCACTAATGTTTGTATTACATTACTGCCTATAGTCATACTACTGTTTACATTCACTGTTTACATTTATTAATACTGTTTACATTTATTACTACTGCTTTACATTTATTACTACTGTTTACATTTACACTACTTTTATCTACACTACTGCAGATACATATACAGCATTCTCTGACTAGCCTTATCTAAGGATGCCAAATGTGCCTTATGTGCCTTACTTCATATGCCACTTTGCCTCTATACCAACATCAACTACCTCATACATATACTGTGTACATCAACTTATATGCTGCTGTGCCACTCTTTGCAAATGTCAACGCTAGAAACTTCAGTTTATTTTATAGATTTACGTTTTTATACTTTTCATACTACTATGCAAAAACTCAGGACAGTATTACACTTTTATTATTTCATTTTATGCTTATGTTCATTGGGTGTTTGGTGTTTTAGGGGTGTTTGGTGTTTCAGTGTTGGTGTAAATTTTCATACTTTTATACTATTATGAAAAAACTCAGGACAGTGTTACACTTTTTTACTATTTTATGCTTATGTTTATTAAATGTTTTAGTGTTTAGTGTTTAGATGGTTACTGTTGCACCGAGGGACTGAGAGAAACGCAATTTCGGTCCTGTGTATGTCCTGTACATATTGCAGTTCTGACAATAAAGTTGACTTTGACTTTGACTTTGAGAAGACAGAGCTAACTAGCAGCTAATTCAGCTGTGCAACTAAAGCCTGGCAGAAACGTTCAATTTTATATGCCTGTAATCTTGTGTTGTTTAAAAATGTGTTATTTCAGAGTAAACATGTACTTTTGCAGCTGTGCTCGCAGTTTTTGGCATGCAACTCTCAGCAAACACCCTCTTTATGTTCTTTCTCTCATGCAAACCCACCCCAATGGTGTTCCCTGCCCCGGAGCAACAGCAGGAGTCTTGGCATAGCTCCAGTGGATCTTTCTCTTTATAAAGAAGGAGTGCGCATCTCTGAGTCTTTCATTCTTTTCTCCCAGAATGACTGCTGCCTCTGCTGGTGCACAGTCAGTAAGCTAACTGTCCATGCTAATGTATTTTTCAAAATTCAAGGAATACATAACTGAAGCGTGTTTAAAACAGGTTGGATTGGAAATCTTTTTTTTATTTTATTTTTTACAGTTTATTTATTTTGTTGTCATTGTTCTGATTTGATGTTTAATAGCTGACTGTGTAAATGTGCAACGCTGCTTGATTTTGCATCTTTGTGGCTCTTTTTGTCCAGGAGTCAGGATGCTTCCTTCTTTAACAACAGTGCTGCTGGTCGCATTACTGTCCAGGATCTCAGCTCAAGACTTTCATGAAGAGAGGAAAACTGACAGGAAATTGAGGGCCAAGACTATGGCTGCACATATTCATGATGGTCAAGGTGAGAAAGTTACTGAAAATGACAAAAAAGTAACAATTCTAGCATCATGTCCTTGTTTGTGTTCTCCAAAATAACATTTCAGCTCCAGAAACTTTCCTCCTTACCCTGACTCTACCATGCTACATTTAGTTGTGCAAACTTTTAAACTTGTTAGTCGTTCATTTGTAAATGTATCTTTTGTGTTCACAGCTATCTTGGATGAGGACTGTAGCTTGGAGCTGTCCTTTCTGTTGGACAGCTCTGAAAGTGCAAAAGACAATCATGAGCGAGAAAAGCAGTTTGCAATGGACATGGTGGACAGGCTCCAAGGTGCAGGGTTACCCACCGGCCGCAGGTTGAGCTCAAGGGTTGCTCTGCTGCAGTACAGCAGTCACGTTATCAAGGAGCAAACCTTCAGAAACTGGAAAGGGGCGGAGGACTTCAGGAACCGGATCACCCCCATAACTTATATTGGACATGGCACCTATACCACCTACGCCATCACCAACATTACACAGATCTACCAGGAGGAATCCAGACCTGGAAGCATTAAAGTAGTGGTGTTGCTCACAGATGGCGTCTCCCACCCAAGAAACCCAGACATTTTTTCTGCTGTTGCTGACGCCAAAAACCAGGACATCAAGTTCTTCATCCTGGGCATCACCCGGGCAGCCAATGAGCCAACCAGAGTAGCCGAGCGCCGCCTGCTCGCCAGCTCCCCGGCCTCCCGCTTTCTCCACAATCTACAGGATGAGAACATAGTGGAAAAGATCTTCACTGAAGTGGTGAGTCTGATGTCTTGTCTTTCAGCCGACATCACATAAAAATGTGATTAACTTTAACTTTAACAGGCATCCCTTCTGATTTTAGAGTTTGTTTGTGTAGAGATGAATGTCAGCCAATGCTCAGGAGGAGAAAGGAATGAAAAATGAGCTTGACCGATCTATTTAAGCTTTCCTCAATAGATTTATTGACCGTTTGACGTACTATGTGAGATAATTATCTAAGATTTATATTGTTGTTTTAATTTGTTCATAAGTAGATTTAATCCCATAAGGAAAACGGGTTCAACATCTAAAATATTTTTTGCTTTGCTTTTCAGACTTCATTAGCGGATGAAGGCGTAAGTGCTAAAGCAAACATTTGCTCATGGACATTTGATGTGTGGCACAATGTAATTATGTTTAACAAGCGTGTCTCCTGTTTTTAAAGTGTCCTCTGGCTCAAAAATGTGCATGTGAGAAAGGAGAAAGGGGGCTCAGTGGGCCTGCGGTGAGTATTTAATCTTCAATTTGTTTACCTACCACCTGTGAAACATGATTTTCATCAATCACATTATCACTGAATGACCCCAACATGTCTGAGTGAAGCTATTTGTACATGGTTGCTCTCAGTCAAACTTAAATTCAGCCCCTCCCTCAGTCAGGCTCTCAGGCAGACACTGTTGCTAACAGACATCTCTGTGACCAGGTGCCTTCACCTGGGAGCGATTCTTTACATTCCTACACTCAGACAGAGGAGCTCACATAATTGCTCTCATTAGTTTAACTGCCAGCGTCTGGTGACTAGACATAGACATGGTCCAGGTGCAGCTCAGGACAGTGACTGCTGGACCTGTGGATGTGAAACCTCAACTTTTCTTTCATTAACAACTATTCTGACCCTTTCCCCACCCTCAATCAGTCTCCAACAGAATAAGACAAGCTTTCACTTTGTCACACTTGGACCAGACAAGTTTAGATTTACAGGTATCAGGTCAGAGAGTTACATGTTCTTGTCTTTCCAGCACTGTCTAACAAGATAACTAAATGTCAAACACAGAAATGTCCATCAGTTTTTAACCTCGATTTTGTTTCTTTCTTCAGGGTAAAAAAGGTCGCCCAGGTGACGATGGAGCTCCAGGGCAGAAAGGTCAAAAGGTGTGTGTCTTGGACGGGTAAATATGTTGTGAAAATCCCAGCTGGCAGTTTTTGAATAGCTATTCCCTATGTGTGTCTCACTTGTAAAGTTATTTAGATTCTTATAGTTTATGTGGACTCTTCCGTCGTTATTGTTCGCTTCTTAAGATCAATACGGTACTTGTATTCCTTACATGACTTTGGATGGAAGGATACACTTTTACCCTATTTATAGTTACATTGAGCACAGCTGATGGAAAAACTAGTTGTTAGGAACATAAACATCGTTTGGAAATGCTTACTGAGATAATTGATCAAGTGAAAGTTTTTCTGAAGCACTTCTTGGACTTGAATTTTGGCTTATCTTTACAACCACTGAAGTTGCCCTCGGCTGATTGTTAGAAAGAATGAGGGTTAAATGTACTTCTGTGTGGGCTGCCATTTGTAAAGTTACACAGTCAAAAATTAACAGTGTAGTGATATAGGCAGGGGATCAGTTTACTGATTTACCTATATACCAGATGAAAAATTGAGCAGGGTTTAGACTGATACAAATTATCATCAATATTCACAGGTTCTCTCTTTTTAGATTAATACCACAAATCTGTGATCAGGAAATGAGATGCAAAAGTCATGAAACGTTACTTATGTTGGCACACTGCCATTTAATAACAGAAATCATAAAATTACATCAACATATTTACAACTGATTGATCGATAAAAATCATATAATTTACTCGTCAGCAGATTTAAAATCAGGGACAACAGATAAAGTACTGAAGATGACATGTTACTTAATCTGAAGGTTCTTTAGCTTAAAATTTTGGCTTAGAGGTTAAAGAAAAAGTTTAGGAGAGGAGGAGGAAAAGGGGAGTAGTTTTGTCTTGCATTTATGACCAGATGACACTCTTCCATACGCATCCAGCTAAGATATCATCGCATGCTCCAGTAAACAATCAGCGGCTCCTTTACCTTAAGATGTCCGTCTCGGTTCTGGTAAAGAGCTGTGAGCAGCCTTGGACGTAACGGGTCGTAGATCCGGCAAGTCCAAGCTGGACTCCCAAACGTGTTTACCTTCTCAGTGTCCCGGTGATACTTGCTTTAGGCGGCAGAAGTCGTGGCAGTTCTGGGTTTGGTTTCAAGATAAATTATTCCAGAAAGGAAATTCATTCAAAGTTCTGAGCTTACGCTCGGTTCGGACTTTATAACTAGCATGTTATAAGTTCTTTGCTGACAGAACGGGGTCTTTGACTCATGACCAAACGTCCGACAGCAGAAAAGAGAAAGTCAATGCATCTCAGACTCTCTCAGGCACTGGCTAGTTCCAGGAAGCTGGAACTTTTAACAGGATCTGACATCAGAGTTTTCTTCTCCGTTCATTGGTTCAATCGACCAGTGAATGGGAGGAGATTTGTTGGCGTCAGGTGAACGTCAGTTAGAAATGTTTAGAAAACAAGAAGCAGACAGTTCTTCTAACTTCTAAACAAATATTAAACAAATCATTCTGACATGATCTTCAACTTTGCCATAGTTCTTACTAAGACTTATTGAAAAAATATACCAGCATATTAAAGAGTGACTACTCATTTCAAATAAATGATCATAAAGTTATTCTGTTAATTAATTCTGAATGAACACAAATTAAAAGGAAGTCTTTTCTGAAATAATTTGTCTTTTGATTCAAAATAAATGTAAAATAGTGTCCACTCGTCTCCTTGAGAGCCTCAAGAAAAGTGTACCACTAAGAGTTTCAGAGAGATGTGAAAAGGTGTATGGTAAATCCAGGTCAGAGATGAGGGTCTACCTCACTACAACAGCAATATTTTTGGTTCCTTTAGCCTTTAATAAGAAAAAAAGGGAGGGGGCGGGGTTCAAAGTCAGATTTTCACCATGTTACTCTTACATTTATAAATGTCATAGTTCCAAACTAAATATTTAATTTACAAGCTGAATATTTAGTTTACAAACTAAATATTTAATTTACAAGCTAAATATTTAGTTTACAAACTAAATATTTAACTTGCAAGTTAAATATTTAGTTAGCAAGCTAAATATTTAATCCCACACTAAATATTTAGTTTATAAACTAAATGTTTATGTCCAAGCTAAATGTTTAATTTACAAACTAAATATTTAACTTGCAAGTAAAATATTTAGGTCCAAGCTAAATATTTAGTTAGCAAATTAAATATTTTGTTTAGGAATTAAATATTTAGCTTAGAAATTAAATGTTTACTTTGGAAAATAATTTTTTAGTTTTGAAAAAAAATTGCTTTGATATTAAATATTTATATTACACCTAAATGTTTAGTTCACTAATTAAATATTTAACTTGCAAGTTAAATATTTAGTTTGGAACTATGATATTTATAAATGTATGAATAACAGTGAAAATGTGACTTTGAAAATAAAAATGTTTATTGGCTAAATAAACCAAAATTTTGCTGTTAATTTTTGACCATGTAACTTTACAAACGACACCCAGTATTTCATCACTGCATACGTTTTCTGAATAAATGTAAAGTTGTGAGATTTTTAGTAAACAATGCCATATACAGATAGATTTCTAGTTTTATTTTAGCATGCTTTGACACAGATGTGGCTGCATTCGTTCAGCTGTTTTTACACGCACTTTAAATTTATACATACAAAAGTAGCTTTTTAAAATAAGATTATGTTTGAGAAAGGTGGGAAATTCTTCACTGGACATGTGCAACTGACTGGAATTAAAACTAATTCAAACAAAATCTTTATAGCATTATAAATGATTGTCAAGGCAAAATGACAGAAATGCACAAATGGGTGCTTTAAAAACTCTTGCTAGAGTTCCCCAATTTAAGTCATGGTGGTTTGATGAAAGTTTAATATTTTATTTTATTGTGTTTGGATAAAATTATCTTCTTATGATCTCTTCCTTGGCAGTTCATTTTATTTCAAGAAACCATTCCAAAATAAATGGTGAATAAAGCATGGAATAATGTAACTGCATATGCTTTAATTTTGGAAAAGGTGATTATTTTTCCTTCTATCTTTAAAGCTGCACTATGTAACTTTGTAATGCAGTCTAACTTTTCTAACAATATATTTTTAACATATTTCTTCACTCTGTCACTATCTACTGACAGTCTGATGTTAGACAAAGTAATCTCTGAAAAAAACTAGTCCCCTTGCTTCTCAATCAGCATTTGTAAAAACACTAAAAACACAGAGTGACCCGCCATTAACCAGCCAATAAAAACAGAGTTTGTAACCAGCCAATAAAAACAGAGCTTGAATTTGAATTTCAGCAGGGCCAGGGGGAGCAGAGCCATATATGGCTCTGAGGGGGAGGGATCAGAATGCTTTGCCTGTTGAAAAAATGTCTAAGTTCTGCACTCTACAGAAAGTTACACATAGCACTTTTAAGATTATTTTTAATCTTTTATCTCTTCTTCTTTAGTATAAATACATTTTTACAATCATTCACACATTTTATGCATTTATTATTTTGCTTTTAACTTGTTTCTACATTCCAAACTCACCACATTAAGAGGGAATGATTTGTATTATTTGATGTAAAGACTATTTTGCGCATTTTTATTTTTTTATCTGTGTATTTTTTTTTTCTACAGGGTGAGACAGGATTAAGTGGAATACCTGGGCGTGAGGGCACTGAGGTAAATACCACAATTAATGACCAAAATAAAGTATTCACTGCTGATTTTGTAGTTTGTTGACACATAAAATATATTTGTACTTGCAGGGGAAGCCAGGTTACACAGGGGAGAAGGTACAAACTATTCTTGACAAATGACATTTTCTTTTCTTGGCCACTTTTTTCGTCTGTACTAAACCACATTTGTGCACAGGGAGAGAGGGGTGAATGTGGCACCCCAGGAATCAAAGGAGACAGGGTATGACTTTTTTTAATGTTACAAATGGTGAATATTTCCTGTTGATAATTGCTCTCTGTACAAGGATTTGTATGTTTATTTCCTGTGTGATTGGCTTCAGGGCCCTGGGGGTCCCACTGGCGTACGAGGACAAAGAGGTCTGCAGGTTGGTAATAGCTAATGAGTTTGTAGGAAATATTTTTAAGCTATAAAGGCGTAAATTTGAAACTGAACATTTAAAACTTGAAGTAGAATATCCACCCATCCATAATTTTTTTATTACTTTTTTTTTATTTAAAAGGGCTTTCAATGTTTAACCTTTAGTATTTTTATATTTAGCTTTTTTTTTTTTAAATCTCTTTTACCTTCTTTTATTCTGGCTGTGTTTTTAATTTGCACTGATTTATCATGTCCTGTTTTTATTTGTTTTATCTTGTGAAGCACCTTGGTCAATGCAAGGCGTTGTTGGAAGGTGCTATAGAAATAAAGTTTATTATTATTATTATAAGTTTATTATCTTTTACCCACTTTTTTCCTTTTTGGGACATGGGGGTCATATGGTTCCCAAGAAAAACAACCATTCACTCTCTCTCACCCCTGGGGACAATTTAGAGTTACCACTCAGCCTAACATGCATGTTTTTGGTCTGTGGGAGGAAACCGGAGTACTCGGAGAAGACCCCATGCATAGAGAGAACATGCAAACTTCACCCAGAAAGGTCTCCAGCCAGGATTTGAACCAGTGATCCTTCTCTCTGAGAGGCAACAACTTTACCAACTGAACCACCGTGCTGCCCCTGAAGTAGAATACTGTATAGCAAAGTCAAATAATACTTTTTATTATTAAAGAACAACTGGTTCTAATTACATGTATTACTTCACTTGGTTCAGACTCGTATAGTCAACACTTATATCTATGAAATGATAACTTTATCTCAAACAGGGAGGCATTCTAACACTGATGTTCACATCTTCATAATGAATGGCTGTGTGATGTTTCTGCCCAGGGGTTACCAGGACCACAGGGAGACATCGGACCGGAGGGCCCTCAGGGAAAGCAGGTCAGCAGCTTTTACCTTCCTCATCCTTCATGTTCTACTGGGACCTTTACATTTCCTTCTGCAATAAGTTTGAACAAAGGCTACAGCCTTTACCACCTTGGTTTTAAGCCTACAGCAACATTTTTGTGTGCATGAAGAACCCCCTGCAAACAACTGGCAAACAGCCAAAGCCTCCCCCGTCATAAAAATAAATCTTCTCATGACAGGTTCTCCTGTAACTACAGTAAATAAAGACTGAGAAGTGCCTACAGCATTGTCTACCTCACAAAAACAATTTGCAGTCAGTAACAAACATGGAAAGTCTGTGTCTCTCTCACCATGTAAGGACCTGTAAGCAGTATTTGCACAGGTTGACACAAGTCTTGGTACCCAAATAGTACAATTTATGTTGTATCCTTTAAAAGGGAAATTCCCATACTATCAGCCATCAAATCTTTATACAGTACTGTACATGCATTGTACATATTGCAACATAAAAAGGCTAGTTAATGACTTTTTAAACTTTATCTATGGCAGCTACTTTAATTCTAAACCAAAAACAAAGTAATTGTTTCAGACCTTATCACAGTAAAGGTTATGACTCATTTTTGAGTCCTTTCACATATTTCAGAAGTAAAAAGACTGATCTGATCTGCAGCACAAACAACAGTGACAACCTTTATTGTGGGGGGGGGGTTAGCATAAAAAGAGCATTTTTCTTGTTCACATGCCGTTTTCAGCATATGTTTTAATTATTTTTAATAGTAACTAAATGAAAATGTTTAGGCTTTTATTCTAGAATGGTGAAAAATAACAACAAATGTGAGTAAGATGATTCAATTAATTACTTGAGATCCAGTATGAACAGAAATATTGTATTTTTACTCCCGGTTTTTTCTTTTTCTGAAACTTTGTGTGCCTAACAATTCTACACAAGAACCAGAATGAGAAACATCATTTTCCACAGCAAACATTGCCTCTAATTCTCTAACATCTTGTTTTGATTCTAATCATATGTTCTTTGTAAAGATGGACAAAGCTTAGCTGTCACCGAGTGGTTTGTAAACTTTTTGAAGCAGATTTGTATTGGACCATTACAAATGTTGCAGAAAGGACGTCTGTTCTGATACTCAAGAACAGAAGTCAGGGCTAAAAATTAGTGCAGGATTAATTTTATAAATTAGCTTCAGATTTACTGCAGCATTTCAGTTTCAAAATTTAGGTGAACTTTGTTGGCTTTTCATACAAAATCGTTTTTGCTATTGAATGTCTTAGCCTCCACTGACTATTTAGAAATAACACAGAGCTAAGTGCTGAACTTCTCCGACCTCAAGTCTATATACAGATTTATTTTTCTGTCTAGAGATTTCATCATTCTTTTGGAAACAGATAATTTTGGGTCAAACTAAAATCAAGTATTTCAGGCAAGGGACAGCCAAGTGCAATTTGAAATATTTTATGTAGCTTTGAGACAAGACATTTTATCATTAGCCTGGTGTAAGGATGTAGACGGAGTTACCTGTTGTTACCACCTTACTTAATTACTTATTCAAACTAGTTCAAGTCCAGAGTAGTAATTGTTATTTATTACGGATTCTCTTCTTTTTCTGATTAAACAATGAATTGTGTGACCAGATGATATATCAATGACCATGAAACGTTAATTATAGTTGACCCATCAGGAAATGCGGTCATTCATTTAACAGATCATCAAAGTTAACATCATATGTTCACTGGATTGGTTGATTCAATTTCTTATAAATTAGACATCAAACAGATAGAGATCATGCGTCCATAATTCTACTAGTCGACGAATATTTAAGGAGACAACTGATCAAGTTATGAGATGGTAATTAACTTATATCTGAAGGCACTTTAGCTTAATTTACTGGCAAGATAAGGAGGATAGTAAAAAGGAGGGAAAAAAAGGAAGGTTATCTGGGGAATAAGGTCAACCAGAACATGGCACACTCTCCGGGCGACATCCGCTAAACACAGGTCCGCTTTAGTAAACAATCAGCAACTCATTACCTTGTGACGACGGTCCTTCTGGTAAAGAGAGGGTTTCCAGCCGTGGGCATAAAAGGTTCGTTGGTCCAGTTATGTCCAAACCGGTCTCCAGCGTGTTTACACTTTTATAGATGACCCAATAACATTGTGAACTTGTATTTTTAAGTCATTTGTGTGTCAACATGTTTGTGATCACAGGGTGAACGAGGTCCACTTGGCCCTCCAGGAATTCAGGGAGAAACAGGAATTGGACTTCCTGGACCAAAAGTAAGTCATCCTGTAAACTATTCTTTGAACACTTCATTATTTGTTATGTTTATCTGTGATGAACAAATCTCTTTGAGGTTCTTCTAATCAGCTGATGAATGACTGTGCAGGGCGACATGGGATTCCAGGGCCGATCAGGTCCTCCTGGTCCTCCAGGAGTGGGTGAACCCGGCCCTCCTGTAAGTTACGAAGCATTACTTTTATATGTAATGTTAGATCCGGCACTGTTTGAGTGACATTCAACCTTTGTTTACAGGGGCCACAAGGGCAACAAGGTGTTCACGGAGTAAAAGGACCTCAGGGAGAAGGGTTTCCTGGACCAAAGGTTATTTCAAGTATTTATTATTAGAAAACTGTCATGCTTGTTGTGCTAATTGTTTAAAGTGATGAATGGAGGNCCCCGCGCCACTCATGTCGACCACCGTGGCGTGGCGCACCCCCCTCCCCCAGTGGCGCGGCGCACGGCCCCCCCGCACCACTCATGTCGACCACCGTGGCGTGGCGCACGCCCCCCCCAGTGGCGTGGCGCACGCCCCGCGCCCCTCGTCGACCAGACACACACATACACACACACAGTGCCGCTGCAGAGAGAGGGGAGAAAAAAGCGAAACTAGCTTATTCAGTCGTTTCATGTCATTTTTAATATTAACTGCCTGTTGACTGCGGGCGCACTGTCATCTGTGTTCAGAGTGTGGATCGCGCGTCTTGCATTCAGTCTGCTTGGCTCAGATCCCGGGGTTGATGAACTGTGGTGGGTCAGGGGGGGATCAAAGGCGAGTCAAAGTAATTCGCCAAACCGCGTTTGTGTGTTTTCTGAATGCCTGTTGGAGGCTTGGACACGCAAAGCCGGACCGACCTGTGTTATGAATGGACTTTTCCTGCGCTCTGAGGAGGAAACGTAGCCTTATATGGTGTTTTGAGGGGTGGGAATTATGTAAATGACCTCTCCGCGGGCACGCGCAGGTGGATCGAACAGGTGGAATTCATCATGCATACGTTGCACATTTACACACGTTTTCTGAGGATAGAAGACTTTGTTGAATCTGACGTGGCATGTTCGTACGAACGCTTCGTACGAACAAAAGTAAGAGGAATTTAGGATAAAAATACGAACATTTTCGTGAATGAGGCCCATTGTTTCTTTCCTTAGCACCATAACAGAGTTTCTCACATTTTTACAAGACTTGTTAGAGAAAGGTCGTTCTTTTTCTACCATCAAAGTCTATTTATCTGCTATTTCTGCTTGTCATAATGGATGGGAAAGGAAATCACCTGGCTCCCATCCTCTCGTTGTTCGGTTCATGAAAGGAGCACTGCGTAAAAGGCCACCGTGCAGAACTCTAGCGCCACAGTGGGACCTGTTGTTGGTCTTAGATGCGCTTTGCGATGTTCCGTTCGAACCCTTAGAGAAGATCAATATTAAAGCTGCAGTCTACAGTTCTGTAGTGCAGTCTGTAAGTTGTCTAAAAAATATTTTTAACATATTTCTTCAGTCTGTCACTATCTCCTGACAGGCTGATGTTAGACAAAGTAATCTCTGAAAAAAACTATAGTCCCCTTCTTTCTCCAGGTGGTAAATAAGAATTTCAAAAAAGCCACAGTGACCCGTCGTTAACCAGCCAATAAAAACAGAGTTTTTAACCAGCCAATAAAAACAGAGCTTCTCACTTCTCACGCTCCTAACCCACGCCCCCCCTCCCCTGTCCCAGCCCGCAGCGGCTGCGCAGGTTCTCGTTGAAATAATTGCAAAGCGATGCAAAACTGTTTTGTATGTGACACAAATGTATTAAATTCCCCTTCTTCATCCCTGATCTGGACTTTTCTTTAGTTTTTTTTGCCAAAAGTCAAGTGATCGCTTCCTCCTCCGCTGAGTCATGACAGAAACATTGAGAAAATGGATGAATTTGTCACGAGCGAATTTAACTTATGTCCAACGTGGTTGCGCACGGCTCTGCAGATTTCATGGTGTTCTGATGTGCTGGACCAGCGCTCCCTGTTTTTATTTTATTTTTTAGAACGTTTTATTAACATATAATCACAGAACTTCGCAGCTGCTGGCAGGACATGCAGTGGAGGCGGAGCATCACCGACAGCAAGAGGGAGCAGAGCCATATATGGCTCTGAGTGGGGAGGGACCAGAATGCTTTCCCAGATGAAAATTTTCCTAAGTGCTGCATTCTACAAAAACTGCAGACTGAACCTTTAACATGCTGTCCTATAAAACAGTTCTTCTTCTGGCTCTGTGCTCAGCAAAACATGTGAATGACATCCATGCACTCTCGGTTCACCATTTGTGTACCCAAATTGCATATGATTGTCCCAAAGAGACATTACGCCCCAACCCAGCCTACGTCTATAAAGTGCCATCTTTATCCTATAAGAGCCTTTCTTTTGAACTGTTAGCTTTCCCACCGCCGCCTGTGTTAACTGCAGAGCAGAGGTGCATGAACGCTCTCTGCCCAGTGCGCGTGCTTCACATTTATATGGAAAGGACAAAAAGCTGGCGCAAAACCGATCAGCTGTTTGTGTGTTTTGCTAACCCCGTGGTAGGAAAATCTCTGTCTAAACAACGCCTCTCTAACTGGGTTGTAGAGGTTATTTCTCGAGCTTATATCAGTAAGGGTAAACATGCACCCAGCGGCATGCATGCGCACTCAACCAGAGGTATGGCCACTTCATGGGCATTTTTTAAAGGCATCCAAGTGGCAGACATTTGCTCTGCTGCCAACTGGGCATCCCCTCATACATTCATAAAATTCTACAGCTTGGACGTAACAACTCGTGATGTCACCCAGGCTGTTCTTTCAGCACAGGAGCGATGAGCAGCATCCTACCGCTTGTCATGACTTTGATGTCAAAGTTTTTTTCTGCATTTGCATTTTCGGGGCGTGATGGCAGGTCCCCATACTACTGTGTTGTACCGAGTGTACTGACCGAAAGGGAACTGGAGGTTATGACCAATGTTCCCTGAGGGAGGGAAACGAGGTACAACACAAGTCAGCCCCTCAATGCTCTAGAGCAGGGGTGGGCAAACTTTTTGACTCGTGGGCCACAGAGGGTTCTAAAATTTGACAGAATGGCCAGACCAGGAGCAGATGGATGGAGTGTTTTGGTAATTCACCTCATTAGAGAAAAAATAACATGGGATATGTAGAAAACGTGCTTTAATTTCAATAGAAAATTAACAGAAGCATTACAACAAAATATCTCTTCCAAGTCCCACAGAATTTCTTACTGAAATGACTCTTAAAACACTGAAAATTCAATTAACAAAATACAGCTTTTTAAAAATTACCAACGGTTACCATTTTGAAGCATTTAAAGTTTTGATATCCTTCAGGACATTATTATCACTCTCCTCCTGAACATTTCAGAAATGGTTGGAGATGCAGATCATATATCACATATATATGTATATATATATACATATGCCTGTATAAATAAAGGTTGAATGAATGAATGAATATATATATATATATATA
>JBBPBX010027807.1:18653-37043 GCA_038048925.1 Garcialebias charrua
ATATATATCTGGTGCGCATTGTTTGTATAGAGAAGGCAGTGCACTTGCACACCACTTATGTGCGCACCTTAACAGAAATGACATGTAACACGTAAATCCATTTTTACAGCAGAGGATGTAACGCGTAAATGCATTTTTTTTTCCATTTATAGATGGCCTCCCTTCACACCTTTTAGCCATCCTCTCACTCCAATATGTTTTTTTGTTTTGTTTTTTTGTTTTTTGTTTGGTTTTTTTTGTGTTTTTTTTTAAGAGAGAAAGAAAGAAAAGAGAAAGTAAGACAACAAAACAACAATTATCCACAAAAGAGCACAAGGCAAACACACCCAACCTCCGTCCACAATCCTGCAAAGCACATGACAGAACATAGCAACGAAACATACATACATAAAGACTGATAATATTCATGACCTTGCAGTAGCTTTCTATAAATACACATACCCATTCCTACAAATATGTATACAGTATACATACATATACATTTATATTCATTCATATACCCATCTACATATCTACATATATCTACATATACATCCCTGCATCCATTTGTGTGTGGTTGTGAGCATGCATAAGTGAATAAGGTTCCTCCAATAGAACATTTAATAGCGAGTGTGAAGCATCAGAGACCCGTCCCCCCAAAGCCCGAGACAGACGAAGGGGTGATCAAAGCCCAAGACCCCAGGAAGGACCCCGAGCCCAGAGTCCCCAGGACCACCCGAACAGGACGAGCCACTCGTCCACTCCCCAGGTCCGACCAAGGGGAAGAACCGGACGAACCCCACCAGCGACCACACACAATGACCCCCCGGGGTCAATCGCGACAAATACACAGGTCCCCGCCGGAGCCCGCTGCACCGACGTAGCCCCAGGTCCGGTCACCGAGGCTCGGGCACCGGGGACGCCCATCCCTCAAGCCCAGACCCGACAGGACCAGAGGACACGAGCCCCACCAGGCAGCCACCAGGCCGAGCCGACAAACGCCCAAGCGCCCAGCCCCAGATAGTGAGGGCCCCAGGCACGCCCGCAGGCAGAGGAACACCCACCAGGGGGCCACGTGGCAGGAGCGCAACATTAAGTAGCCTCAGAAGTATCAGAGAGGTGGTAGTCCAAGTCCCAGCCTGACACTTAAACATTCATACACAGACACACTCATTCAGACCCACCCTCATCCTCACCCTCAGTCACAGAAAGACAAACAATAACGACACGCTCCATTCATAATCCCGATGCACACTCTATACCCCCTAGGTCCAAGACATGTACCTGCTCCCTACATGGGGCAGCCCACATCCAAACCCAGAAGGTATGCCCTTTCACTCTGGGGTGGAGAGCAGCAGACATCCAAGATCCGGTCCACCCCGCGCCCCGCCGACAGGACAGGACAGGACACCCGAGCCCAAGCAACCCCGGAGGGAGCGCCCCGCCAGCCCCGCCCACGGCGAACCCCCAGACCCCGGACCCCCCCCACACCCCAGCACAACCCCTGACGGCCCACCCCCAGAATGTCCGCCAGGCAACCAGGGGGGTAAGAGAAAAATAAATAAATAATATATATATATATATATATAAATATATACATAAATAAATACATAAATAAAATTGAAATTAACAAATCAAGACCCCGACACACACACCCCCGTCCCCAAATGTACTGTTGGTGAGTGTTGTTGTAAAGTGTACTTAAAAGGGAAAGAGAAGGAGCAAAGGCTAGCATTGTACCAGTTTCCCCTCCACTCCAACTCTGACCCAGGCCCTATTGTCTAAATGCATAATGTTGAGTGAGCATAGGCATGGGGGCGAGATTGATGTCATCCCGCCACCCATAGCCATAGTGCTCACTCCATTCCCTATATGTGACTTTTATGAAGATGTTTATGAATGAATGTCTAAAGTGTATATAAAATTGAGTCCCAGGTGCCCTGAACAACAGAGATGTAAAACCATTGCAGCACACCCGAGACTCAAATTCCCTACATGTATTAATTTAAGATGAAGAGGGCGGAGGTGTGTGGTGAGGGATGGGGAGAAAATATCTGCAGGAACAGTGCTCCCACAGCGAGTCAGCTCCCCCGCTGACCCTGCGTACCCCCCCCCAGTCCGCCAAGGTCCACCCAAGGAGCGAGGTAAAAGAAACACCTCTCCGACCGCCAGGCCATTGAGCCAAGACCAGAGAGGGACACGGCCCGAGGGCCGCCAACAGCAGAACCAACAGCCCACACCCACCAGGGCCGCCACGACCCCTGCGAACCGCAGTCATTCCGCCGCCCAAGAAGACACGAAATCCAACATGGACGACACGGCCAAGAGCGCCCGTCCAACCGCCGACAGAGCCAGGAAGCACCAAGAACAGGCCCCAACCAGGGTCCGCACACCGGCCAAGCATAGTCCAAGACCATCATCCAGGACATCCCCTTAATCCCCACCCCAGAAGAAATACTACACCCACCCTTCATATTAACAACTTTCAGAACACATAACACATTGGACAACCAGGCTGGGTTTGCCCGCCCCCTCCCATTGGCCACCAGTCACGCCCCCAGACACCCACCCCCCAGCATATGAACCCCCAACCCACCAGCGAGCCGAGGGCCCCCGGCCAGAGCCGGGCACCAGAGCGCCAGCCAGCCCATTGCCCGGCGACCCGCCCACCAGAGCCCATGACCCCCGACCCCCACCAGGCCCAAGCCCGGGGACGACACGTCCCCAGAGTCCCAAGCCCCCGGCACCCGCCCCGAAACCACCCCAGCACAGCCGGGTCACCGACCGGCGACCCATGACCGCCGCCACCGACCACCCGAGGGCCCGCATGCCGCCCCTAGCAGATATCCCCCAGAACCCCCCGGTCCTCCCCAGGTCGAAGACAGGGTCCTCCCCGCCCAAGCAGCCCCAACCCCCCGGCGCCCCAAACCCCAACCTCCCCCCCTCCAGTCCCAATGCCCCACAAGGCCACATCCCAGACCCCCCACCCTCACTACGTAACGGAGCCGATCAAAGAATGCCAAATAGATTGATCCAATGTGTCGGCAGATGCTGTTTCAAGACTAATATGATCTAACAGAAGATTTTTATACTGATTAATGCTAAGATTATTTTTATTTTTCCAATTTACGAGTATGGTTTTCTTTGCGATGCATAAGGCAGTGAAAAGCATATAGGATGTATTTTTTTCTAGTATAACATCTTCAAAGATACCCAATAAGCAAACAGATGGAGAGAGTGGGATATTAAATTTCAAACATTTAGACAAGTCTTCACATACCTGTACCCAGAACCTCTGAACGGGTGGACAGAACCAGAGCGCGTGAATATAATCATCAGGTGTATTACTTATGCACTGTGAGCACTTGTTAGATGGTGTAAAGCCCATCTTAAACATTCGCTGACCTGTATAATGTACTCTATAGAGAACCTTATATTGTATTAATTGTAAATTGGAGATTCTAGTCAATTTAAAAGTATTTGAACATACTTGAGACCAAATTTTTTGTTCAAAGTTGATTGATAAATCTGACTCCCATTTTTCAACAGGTAGTGCTATCGAGTCATCGATTCTAGACAATTTTTTGTATATTTTAGATAATAATTTGGGTGGTTGAAAATTAATAAACTCTAACACACATGTTGGTGTTTCCAACAATGTTTTATTAAGCTTAAATTTCTTTTTTACAATTGACTTAATTTGTTGGTATTGTAGGAAATATTTATTATCAATGTCATATTGTATTATTAATTTATTAAATGGAATAAAGTCTATACCCTCAAATATGTGTTCCAGACATTCAATACCTTTCATTCTCCAACCTGGGAAATTTAACATATTATTTTCTTGTTGAATGTCAGGATTGTTCCAGAGAGGTGTATGTCTACATGGGAGTAGTGAAGACTTTGTCATTTTCAGATACTCCCACCATGCTGTCAGAGATGAGCTAATATTGATGCTCTTAAAGCAGACATGTCTTTTTAAATCTGTACTGATAAATGGTAGATCCTCTCCGGGTCGGGGAGGAGGTCCTTACCCAAGTGGAGGAGTTTAAGTATCTCGGGATCTTGTTCACGAATGAGGGAAAACTGGAGCGTGAGATCGATAGGCGGATAGGTGCAGCGTCCGCAGTGAAGCGGGCGCTGTACCGGTCTGTCGTGGTGAAGAGAGAGCTGAGTCAAAAGGCAAAGCTCTCAATTTACCGATCGATCTACGTTCCCACCCTCATCTATGGTCATGAGCTTTGGGTTATGACCGAAAGAACAAGATCTCGGATACAAGCGGCTGAAATGAGTTTTCTCCGCAGGGTGGCTGGACTCTCCCTTAGAGATAGGGTGAGAAGCTCAGTCATCCGGGAGGGACTCGGAGTAGAGCCGCTGCTTCTCCACATCGAGAGGAGCCAGTTGAGGTGGCTCGGGCATCTGGTTAGGATGCCTCCTGGACGCCTCCCTGGTGAGGTGTTCCGGGCATGTCCCACCGGGAGGAGACCCAGAGGAAGACCCAGGATACGCTGGAGGGACTATGTTTCTCGGCTGGCCTGGGAACGCCTTGGGATTCCCCCAGAGGAGCTGCTCCAAGTGGCTGGGGAGAGGGAAGTCTGGGCCTCCCTACTTAGGCTGCTACCCCCGCGACCCGACCCCGGATAAGCGGAAGAAAATGGATGGATGTATGGATGAAATCCTGATATTATTACATAAAGTTTGTTCTATATCTATCCAAGTTTCATCTAGTGCATTCGGTTTTAACCACTTTGATATATATTGTAACTTGTTGGCTAAATAGTAGTAATAAAAGTTTGGAAGTTCTAATCCTCCTGTATCTTTAGATTTCTGTAATGTTTTTAAACTAATACGTGGAGTGGATAAATCTGATCTCATCATGCAGCATAAGCAACTGGGTATAGGTCTGAGGACCAAAAGTGTGGTTATGTACTGACTCCTAAATGTGCTTATTCTATTTTTATGTATTTTTTGCTGCTCCTTTCTTTAATGTGGAAAAATCTGAAACATTGTCACATATGAGACAACACTGGATGTTTCGGTAAATTATGTCAGCTCTTTTTTTAAATTGAAGGTTTCTATATGAGAAACAGTGTTATATCTGCTGTCAAACAAAAGAAGGTTCTCTTTTGTTCTTGGGTTGTAGGCTGCACCTGACACAGGTTGGCTTGAGGTCTGGGTACAATGAAATACGAAGCAGCTGAAGTGAAACCTGCTCCCATTGGTCAAAAAGTCTGGTCTCAATTAAAGATCATGAGTCCTGTAATGAGATAATGGCCCAAAACAAAAGCTAAAAACAAAATGTATTGTTTAGAAGTGCTCTTCTATGAGATATGATGTATGAAAGGAGCTGGAACATGGAGTAGGATTGACCCTTAAAATGTGAGACAGCTGAGGAAGTTAACCAGTAAGCAGAAATACCTGCTCCAGTGTCAGAAATCTTACAGAAACTGACAATCCCTCATCTGCAGTGACTGCTTTAAAAGATTGAACAAGAAAATGTGAAGTTAAAGGAAACATCCTTTGTCCCACAGCCAGTTTAAGTATACAGGTGATCCCCGACTTACGAGCGAGTTCCGTTCGTACGAGGTGCTCGTAACACGTATGTCGGAACCCGAAACACGTGTTGCTCGTAAGTCCGGATTTTCTGTCGTAAGTCGGAAAATTTATGCTAGCGCTACTACGAACACTCGTTTTTCATCACAAACGTTCATACTAGTTCATCAACATGCTAAGAAACTTGTTTCCAAACAGGTTAGCTAATACACTTTCATCTAAAAACACAAAAAAGTGCTGTATTTTCTGTATGTTCTTTACAAATTTACTGTTCGTTAGTAAGCTCGTAAGTCCGGAACCTCGTATGTCGATGCGCTCGTAAGTCGGGGAGTACCTGTAATTATTATTCTGGTTACTTTATTTTTCTTTATTTATGAATTGATTGTAACTATTTTCACATTATTCAACAACCAAAATGGATTTAGTTTTTTTATGTAATGGCTAGGTATTAAAAAAAACAACCATTTAGCCCATCCCACTACCCATTTATATTGCACTTATTTTGAAATGTACAGTAATTGGAAGCTCTGTGTTAAGAGAGGTAGAAAGAGAAGTTATGGAGACGCCGCCAATGTTGAACCGGTTAACACCATAGACATAATATGCCTGTGGTTAACACAATCTGCCATTTTTTGTTTTCTTTGCCACCCCCCCCATCCAATCAGATGTGGCCCTCGAGTACCGCCTTGTTTTTTTCCCCGTCCAATCAGATGTGGCCCTCAAGTAACGCCTTGTTTTTAATTGTCCAGTCAGATGTGGCCCTTGAGTAACGCCTTGTTTTTTAATCGTCCAATCAGATGTAGCTCTCGAGATATGCCTTCCGTATTTGTCTGCAGAGATACTTGATTGAAACAGTGCCAACTCACCCACGGCTCAAATCAAATAAACCAAAAATCAGCTCTAAAAATCTTATTAAAATAAACACAACTACTTTACCAGAACAAAATAATAAACCATTAAATGTGGACTATTGAACATCAGATCTCTTTCCTCTAAATCCCTGTTAGTCAATGACCTGATAATTGATCATCATACTGATTTATTCTGTCTGACAGAAACCTGGCTAAAACAGGAAGATTTTGTTAGTCCACTCCACCTAATTATATAAATTTTCATGTTCCTAGAACAACTGTTCAAGGCAGAGGTGTAGCTTCTATTTTTCAGTCAGGACTATTAATACTAGACCAATTACGAGCTATAATACTTGTGAATCACTGTCTCTAAGTCTATCCCATCCTAAATGGAAAACGGAACAGCAACTCTCAGTACAGTAGTTGTCAGTGGTGGGCCTCCGACCGCTAGGTAGCGCTATTGCGCTAAACCGCTTATAGCGTAGCTAAATAATCTGTTAGCTTTACAACGGATTGACTAAGTTTTATAATTCATAAGCGTATTTATGCTATTTTTATTTAAAATGCAGTACCGCTAATAACTAATTATCTATCAGTAAAAACGAAATAACGTATTTACGAGCAGCGCCGGATGTGGTCCGTGACAAAAAAGCGTCCCCCTCAGTCTCTTGGTGTGTGCTCTCTCTATCAGTTAGCAGCCAGTGTGTTACTCTGGAGCCTTATTGCTTGTTTTCGAAGAGTCAGACGAAGACTTTTTAACATGGAGGGTGAACTTATGGATGTTTCTCAGGGCCTACGCGACGCGTCTGGATTTAAAAATAGAATTTCGCCACATTAGCACTCTTCAAAATGGCGTCCGCGACGGCCAAAGAAGCCAGGATTTTACAACAAAACACGGTAAAACAATTATTTCTTTGCTGAGAAAAAATATATTTCATAGCTGACGTTATAGCACAAGTTTTTCTGAGCTTGAGAGTTTCACGAAATGGTCAAATCTGCTGGATTTAAAAACATCCGGTTTTACGTCGTAACAACTGATTTGTGGACCCACTTCAACATTTTTGTGACTTAACTTTTTTCTCTTTACATATATATTTATATGTGTGCATACATGTACATGTAATACACTTCGCTTTATTTGTGTTTGCTTTATAACCCCCTGGCATTATTCTCTTGTTCATTTTGTTCTATAATATTGATATTGTTTCTACTGTTTTTGTTAACACTTTTATTATCAATAAATAAAAAAACGGGGCTCTGCTGCTAGCTTTAGCCATAGGCGTTAGCAACCGGAAGCTAGCGGAAAGCTGGCTTCTGATTGGTTGAGAGCACCTGCCAATCTCCATTGCTGTTCAACAAACGCGAAGGCGGGTGTCGGAAAATGACCATATATGGTAGTGTGCTTTCGAGCGGCGTTTGGACCAAGTCTTTCCTGTGTGTCGCGTGGCTGTGCGCGTGCTCGCGCGGAACAAGGGTAGAAAGGAGGGTTTTTAAGAATGAATTTACTACAGCTGCACTTTAATACATGCAAACTAAAAGTGCAAAATGTTTACATTTAAATTTAATGTAGGATTTTTACTTCTGATTTCAAAAAAGCTTCAAAATTCTAATTGATGACGTCATCAGCATCAATCATGAATTAGAATTTTGAAGTCAGGTCAAACTCTTTTATCTTCTGACATCATAATTATTCTAATTGATGACATCATCAAACTCTTTTATCTTCTGACATCATAATTATTCTAATTGATGACATCATCATCAAGGACTCCTTCTTGGAAAGGTTATAAATAGACCCCGTAGCAGGCTCTTCAGACACATTGCAGACGAATCTCGTTTGAACCAGTTGTATACGCGATCGTGCACACGGGTATTCAAAATGCATAAAGTTGCTCGTAGAGTATGTGCGATGGTGCACACACAGGTAAAGGTATTCAAAACGCATAGAGTTGCTCGTAAAGTGCTTGAGGACAACATGCTTGCAGCACAGGAGGCTTTACAACTGAAAGAGAAAGAAATTGAAAAAGTTAAATATAATACGACAGCAAGAATCGAAGAATTTAAACGTGTAGAGGAGAGGCTGAAAAAAGAAAACAGCATGTGTATGAAAGTCATCATTGAACAGAAAATGTTTATTGAAGACCTAAAAGAACAAAGATCTGTGGACCAAAAAACTATTGAAAATCTCAGGAAGGTCTCTGAGCTAAACAGCTTTTTAGAGGAACTAGTAAAGGTGCTTCGCCTGGAAGTTAAAAATCAAGAAGAGGACAAAGAAAAGGCCATCAGAGAAGTGGTCCTCGAGGAGGAAAAAAAACATAATGCAGTGGAAGAAGAATCTCAGAAGAATCTCAGGAAGGTCTCTGAGACAAACAGAAATTTAGAGGAAGAAATAAAGGTGCTTCGCCTGAAAGTTAAAAATCAAGAAGAGGACAAAGAAAAGGCCATCAGAGAAGTGGTCCTCGAGGCGGAAAAAAAACATAATGCAGTGGAAGAAGAGTATCAGAAGGCTTGTAAACATTTCCAGAAAGAAAGAGAATCAAAATGGAAAGCAGAAAATGAATTAGAAGATTGTCAGAGGAACATCCAGGAAAATGAGTCATATGCAAAACGCATACAGTTGGAGAAGGACGCACTTTTAGATGAGACCCAAGCGCAGAAAACTCAAATCGAACAATTGAAAAACCGCGTTGCCGAGTTGACAGACGAAAACTGTGACTGGAAACGCAAATATGACACAACGTACGAACAGCTGAAACAGATGAATTATGACAACGAGAAGCTGCAATACGAAAAAGAGGTTTGCGAATCGGTGTGTGAGGACAGGTACAAAACGGAAATCGAACAATTGAAAAACCGCGTTGCCGAGTTGACAGACAAAAACTGTGACTGGAAACGCAAATATGACAAAATGTACGAAAAGCTGGAACGGACGAATTATGACAACGAGAAGCTGCGATACGAAAAAGAAGTTTGCAAATCGCTGTGTGAGGAAAGGTACAAAACGGAAATCGAAAATATGAAGGCTGAGGTAGACATCAAATCAAAGGCCTTCGAAAACATGACTGCCAAAAAAATAGAACTCGAAGAAAAATGCAGAGAACTGGCAAACACGATTCAGTCTCTAGAGAGTTCTCATGAAGAACTTAAAAAGGCTCCCACAAATGTAAGCAGTAGTGTATGCCAGACAGATCAAAATGACATTCAGATCTGTCCTACGCCGCCTTCCAGGGATGGGATAGAGCATAAACTTCCTTCAAATGATAGTACAACAAAGAAAATACCTCTTCCCCCACTCAGAAAGGTACCTGCAAAATACACAGGTGTGGATAAAATATGTTTGCACAATAGAAACACAGCGGAACCAGATCAACAACAATTTGTCAAGGACCAAAGCGACAAATCTTCAAGAGGCAGAGTTTTGAAGGTTGCCAAAAACCCTCCAGAAACTTCAATGTCTGCGTTTAAACCTGTGCCACAGATTAAACCAAGACATGCCAAACAAGAAGAGCTTGTCAGGGACCAATGCAACAAATCTTCAAGAGGCAGAGTTTTGAAGGTTGCCAAAAACCCTCCAGAAACTTCAAAGGCCGTGGTTAAACCTGTGCCACCAAGGCGCGTGAAACAAGAAGAGTTTGTCAGGGACCAACGCGACACCTCTTCAAGAGAAGATCAGATCAGATCAAACCCTCGAGAAACTTCAACGGCTGCGTTTAAACATAGGCTGTCCATGTATAGGACTTAAATATCAGAAACAACTGCAGTGTCAAACCCGAAACGACCTGAGTTTGACCTGCGTACTGAAACGAGGGCACAAACAAGAGTTACGTGGGTACAGAGAGAGAGAGTAAATCCAATTTTATGTAGGAGAATTCTGTCACAGATGGATTCCCAGCAGGTAACACGTCCAGTTAATGACATAAAATGTGTACCAGTACTAACTTCACCTCCAAAAGAAGACCACGTTCCTATAACAGTTTTACCGCCTATCATTCACCGCTGCCCTCGCAAAACGGCTTTACCAAAGTGTTCACCTTTGAACCCAGATACTGTCAGAGTATCTCTACCTGCAACCTTCCCGACACCCGAACTACAAACCTGGAAATATTCCCAGATGTGAGAAGACATGGTCTGGGAATTTAAGCAGCAGAGTAAATCACCAAGAAGGGAATTTGCGCGTATGCTGTACGTTCCAGTGCTGTTGGGAATCATTTCGCTTGGCTTATGATGCTTGTTCTGAGTGTGTGGGTTTCCTCTGGGTGCTCCAGTTTGTCCCACGAAAACAAAAACAAAAGTGTGTGTGTGTCTGGGTCTGGGATGCTTGTTCTGAGTGTGTGGGTTTCCTCTGGGTGCTTCAGTTTGTCCCACAAAAACAAAAAAAAAGTGTGTGTGTGTGTCTGGGTCTGGGATGTTCTGAGTGTGTGGGTTTCCTCTGGGTGCTCCAGTTTGCCACACCCAAAAAACAAACAAACAAAAAAAAAAAACGACATGGGCAAAGGATGTCTATATATCCCTGGTGGTCTAGTGGTTAGGATTCGGCGGTATCACCGCCGCGGCCCGGGTTCGATTCCCGGTCAGGGAAAACATCTTTATAGGTCTCCAGACCTAAGTCCTATAGAAAATCTTTGGAGGGAGCTGAAACTCTGTGTTTCACAGCAACAGCCCTATACATACACACTATGTATATCAGTGGTGGGCACAGACCGCTAGGGAGCGCTAAAGCGCTAATCCGCTTACAGTGGACCTAAACTTTTTGTCAGCGTTTTTGTGGTTTGACTAACTTTTATAATTCATAAGCGGATTTGTGCTATTTTTATTTAAAATACAGTACCGCTAATAACTAATTATCTATCAGTAAAAACCAATAAACTTATTTACAAGCTCTTATGCTGGCTCCGTAGCTGCTTGTTTTACCTTTTTCCCCACCGTAAAGAGCAGAGAGGAGGGAGGGTTGGAGGGGGAGGGAGCAGAGTGGAGAACAGACTCGGATCTACCATGTAGGTAAATGATGCCGTTGCCTGGGGATCCCAATCAGCAGCGCCACGCCCCGGCCAGTCACCTACATCCCTAACATTGATCCTGCTTGTTAATGTACATTTAACATAAAAATAATTATAGTTACGATGAAAACGATCATTAAAAAACGCAATACAAAAACCGGTCGATTTCTTTATCCCCCTACTAAAAAATGGACTATTCCATCTTGACATCTTCCGGGTCAGAGGTGAACTCGGTGCTAACGTTTATGGCTAGCTGGTTGTGCTGGGTACTTGGATAAATCCGCAGAGAACCCCGCTGTTTCAAGCCAAATTAACGCGGCCGGAGGATTTTATTGTGTGTTTTGTGTCGACCACTCGACGGTGAGTCGTTAGTTTTATGTATTTTAGTTACTTTTCATTAAATCTGTTGACATCTTCCGGGTCAGAGGTGAACTGGACGCTAACTCTGTGTCCAGCTGGTTGTGCTGGGTTACTAATGGATAAATCCGCAGAGAACCCCGCTGTTTCAAGCCAAATTAACGTGGCCGGAGGATTTTATTGTGTGTTTTGTGTCAACCATTCGACGGTGAGTCGTTAGTTTTATGTATTTGGGTTACTTTTATGTATAAATGCGGTGGCGACACACCCGTGTATTTGAGATTTAAAAGTGGTCTTAGGGATTAAAAGATCATTCTCTTTTTTGTTAATTTCGTGGCCGAATAGAATATATGTACGTAAAGTATTAAATAAATCCTTTGATTTTTGTAATTTCATCCTTTTAGGATCATTTTAGTTACTTTTCAGTTGGCAGTGTAGTGCAAATATTGCATAACGCTGCCGGCTACCAATTGTCGAATATAAATAGCGGATTAGATTAGCTTCCCCTAATTTTCATAAGACATTTGTGCTTTTGAAATTGTGGACCTAAAAAAATTAATAAGCGTTTTAGAAATTGTGGAACTAATTTTTTTAATTAGCGTTGCCCACCACTGGTAGTTGTTATATCGTTCACCAGAATCCTATGCTCAGTTTTTGTCTGAATTCTCAGAATTTTTAACTGACTTACTACTAAATATTGATAAAGTCATAATAATGGTTTATTTCAATATTCATGTAGATAATGAAAGTGATAGCTTATTCATAGCCTTTAATAATTTAATAGTCAATTGGTTTTTCTCAAAACGTCCAAACACCTACTCACTCTCATCATCACACCCTTGATCTGGTTCTGAACTACGGCATCAAGATTAATAATTAGTAGCCTGGTTAAAACCAGACCCTTGTCCTTCACTTCGCTTCGTACTAGGGTCTGGGACTTCTCCCATAGACAACGATTTCTCCGGTAGATTTTTGACCGGACCAATCAGAGAACAGAAGGCGGAGTTTTGTTAGTTTAGCCTGGCGAGGTCCAGGCTATTCAGATAAATAGCTCAGAAACCACTCGGTGGATATTTTTTCTGCTACCAGTGTGTAATTATATGGCTCTAATTTACTGACTGTTGGCCTGGATGAAACATTTGAGATAAAATTCGATTTTTTATAATTTATTTTCGTAGCGCACCCGAGGCTGTTTGGAAAATGTCAAACCGAAACAATTTAAATCCAGCAGATTTGACCATTTCGTGAATTGATTTAGGAACTGTTAAGCTCAGGAACACTTCTGATATAACGTCAGCTAAGAAATATATTTTTTCTCAGCAAAGAAATAATAGTTTTTTACCTTGTTTTCTTGAAAATTCCTTCGTGGCGGCAGCCATTTTAACTGACGACGTCAGTCGACGTCGTTCAAAACTCCGCCTTCTGTTCTCTGATTGGTCCGGTCAAAAATCTACCAGAGAAATTGTCTATGGGAGAAGTCCCAGACCCTAGTACGAAGCGAAGTGAAGGACAAGGGTCTGGTTTTAACCAGGCTAAATAATTAGTAATACATGTACATCCTCAAAGTTCTGCTGTGTCTGACCATTTTTAATTACCTTTGAGTTTACATTAAATGATGACAGAGTCACTGACAGTAAATTTCACCTTAGCAGGAGCTTATCAGAAAATGCTGAAACCAAATTTAAAGATTATTTTCCATAGTTTTCCTCTGTCTTGCAGAGTAATGCATCAGAGAGCAACGACTTAGATCATCTAGTTGATAATTTTACAACTACTTTGCAAACTTCACTCGATAAAGCTGCTCCACTAAAAAAGAAAGTAATCAATCAGAGGAGATTAGCTCCTTGGTTCAATTCTGAGTTACGTACTTTAAAACAGAAAGCTAGAAAGCAAACAGCGCTCCACTAGCATTGAGGAATCTTACTTATCCTGGAGAGATAGCCCGCTAACGTGCAAAAAAGCACTTCGTAAAGCTAGAAATTTATATTACCGGTATTCATCTTTAATTGATGAGAATAAAAACCCAAGTTCCTTTTCAATACCATAGCTAGTCTAATGAAAAATTATATCTCTGTTGATTCATGTATCCCTACAACTATAAGCAGTGATGACTTTATGAGATTCTTTATAAATAAAATTGTTTCAATTAGGGAAAAAAATTCAAACCAACATTCCTAGTATCGCCTCTGGTTCTGTGTCAGATGAGACAACTTTAAAAATGTCACTAGAACCTGATTTTCGTTTGGACTGTTTTTGTACTGTTGAGCTCTTTGAATTGTCAAAAATAGCTTCATCCAAACCATCCACATGTCTACTAGATCTCATCCCAACCAGGCTATTTAAAGACACATTGCCCTCAAAAACCACATATTGGATCTGCTTAATTTGTCTCTTAATAAATGGTTACGTACCACAGAGTTTTAAGGTTGCTGTAATTAAGGCTTTACTTAAGAAACATAGCCTTGACTCAAGAATCCTAGCCAATTATAGACCTATATCTAATCTAACTTTCATCTCAAAAATTCTAGAGAAAAAAGTTGCTGGTCAGTTATGTGATCATCTGCAAAAAAATAGTCTGAAGAGTTTCGGTCAGGTTTCAGAGCTCATCACAGCACTGAATCTGCATTGGTGAAAGTTATTTATGATATTCTCATGTTCTCTGACAATGGACAGGTGTCTACAGTGCATCTCAGGGCTGCATTTGATACAGTTGATCATAATATACTACCGAGACTTGAATATGATAATGGAATTACAGGAACAGCTCTAAATTGGTTTGAATAATATTAGGGATGGGGCCGATCCGATCCAATATCGGTATCAGTATCCGATACCAGCATTTTTCAATTATCAGGTATCGGATCAAACCTGCCGATACTTTTCCAATCCAGCTTCAAAGAACACTTCTGTTCAATCACATTCTGTGACTGCACTTCTTAACATTGTGTGAGATAATCCTAATGAAGACACTCTTAAGCCTTACAAAAGGGAACCCACTGACTTTAACAGTACATAGGACAGGAGGCAATTATACCACACACATGTCCTCCTTACTCATGGTGCAGCTGAAAAAACTAAAAAAGCGCTAAGCATGATGGGAAAGACAACACAGCCACTCCCCTTAACCAATAAGAGAGTTGATTTTGTTGTCTTTCCCATTATAACCAATAGTTTTAACCAATAGTTTGTCCATCTAAAGCTGAAAAAACTAAAAAAGCGCTAAGCATGATGGGAAACACAACACAGCCACTCCCCTTAACCAACAAGAGAGTGGATTTTGTTGTCTTTCCCATAATGCTTAGCTTTTTTTCTGTTTGTTTTCCAGCTTTATCAGTGACCCATGAGCTACTGTTGTTTTTAGTTTTCCAGATTTAGCTGGAAAAGTTTTCCAGCTGTCATGATATGAGGAAAGACAGGAAACGTTGGTCTCGGTCGCAGAGCCGTACTACTTTTATTTAGGTAGTACACGAGGTAACAACTGTGTGTCTTCTTCGTTAACTATACGTCAGTCCTCTCTCTAGTGCTCCCCCTGGTGGTCTGGAGACCGAACTACGGTTACACTAGATACAGTGAGAACTGATCTCACAACACCTCCCCTCTTTTGAAGTTAAGCATTGCAAAATCCAAGACATCTGCAAGTTAGTTCAGTACCTAAAATTATACTTAAATCCAACATTTCTAATTCAATTAATTACCCCATTTAACGTAATCTTTAGTTGTCACAACTCTTTTCAACAAATTCTTTTCTCAAACATTAAACTAGGATGTTTTCAAAACAACTCAAAACAATTCAAAACAACTTTCCAACTTCTTTTTTTTTCAGTCTTATCAATTTTAACACTGAACAATACAGGACATCACAGGGGTAGACTGCCCTCAGTCCTGATAGGGATTATTCTGCCCTTTTGAACCTTATCAGTCTCTGAATCTCAGAGGCAGTTTTATTTCTCGTCCCCTGGAAGTTGTTCTTGCAGGAGTAGATGGTGGGAAGGAAGGTCTTAAAGAAGGGCTCGCTACTGGCTGATTTGATGGTGGTTCCGATAGGATGGCCACATCTGTAGCTGGGGATCTGCAGTCCTGCTGCAGCACTGCAGACTCAGTCACAGATTGTGCTGTTGGAGCATCAGTCCCAGGAACCTCCTGAAGATGCTGTCTGTTGCGACGGGTCACGCTCCCGTTGGCCATTTCCACGAGGTAGGATCTTGGCTCCTTGGACTTGCCGATGACTTTGGCAGGCGTAGTCCATCCTTTTTCCCCATCCAGTTTCACTCGCACATTTTGACCCGGGAGATGTTCCGGAAAAGGGCGAGCTGAATACCTGCGGTCGTGGAAGAATCTGTAAGAATCTTTAGCCTTGGCATCCTTCTCGTAGACTAGGTCTGGGTCGACAGCCCTTGGCATCAATGTTTTTTCCAGGACAGGAACAGTGGTGCGGATCTGTCGACCAGTCATAAGTTGTGCTGGACTTGAACCTGTTGCAGCCAATGGTGTGGAGCGGTAACTCATAAGGGCTAAGCAGGGGTCAGGCTGCTTAAGGATATGCTTGGCAGTCTGAACAGCTCTTTCTGCAGCTCCATTAGATTGCGGGTAATGGGGGCTTGAGGTTACATGAGTGAACCCATACCTCTGCTTGAATTCTTGGAACTCTGTCGACGTAAACTGTGTCCCATTGTCACTGACAAGTTCCAGCGGGATGCCCCATCTCACGAACATGTGTTTGAGTTTGTTGATAACTTGAGCGCTGGAAGTGGAGGTCAGGGAAGCGATTTCAATGTCCCTTGAAAAATAGTCCACTGCAACTAGATACGTCTTTCCCTCGAGCACAAACAGGTCCACTGCAATTCTCTGCCATGCACCACCGGGCAGAGGAGTTGTCACCAGTGGTTCGTGTCTCTGTGTAGGTTTGTGCTCTCTGCAAAAATCACAGGACTTCACTTTGTTTGTGATCTGTGCTCCAATCTTCGGCCACCACACTGTCAACTTAGCTCGCTCACGACACTTGGTGAGGCCCTGGTGGCCTTCGTGTAGTTGGTCTACAACACCAGCTCGGAGTGCAGTCGGAACTACGATGCGGTCATGATAAAGGACCAGCCCATCCAACTCTGATAGGTGACTTCTGGCTGCATAGTATCCATGCAACAATGAGCTCTTTGACATGTTCCTAGGCCACCCATTTCTGATGAACAGGATTACTTTTTGAAGCTCAGCATCAATTTGTGTAGTCTGGCGGAGTTCTTCCAGCTTTGATGACCTGATTGGCTTGCTAGCCACCATAGTGTTGACATAAGCCTTTACTTGTGTTTCAGTTTCTGGAACATGACAGTCTTTCAACGGATGTCTGGAAAGTGTGTCGGCGACTATGAGCTGTTTGCCGGGAACATGTTCTGCGGTGACATTGAACCTCATAAGACGCATAAGTAGTCTCTGGCATCTTAGTGGCGTTTTATCAAGATCATAAGAGTTGATCAGTGGTACCAGTGGCTTATGATCAGTTTGTAGCCGGACATGTCCCATCCCTTGGATGTAGCGAGCAAAGCGTTCACAGGCCCAGACAGACGCCAGACACTCTTTCTCGATTTGTGCATACCTCTTCTCGGCATTAGTTAGTGTGCGCGAGCAAAAGGCAACAGGACGCAGCTCCCCCTCATGGTCTTGTAACAGAGCAGCACCGAGGCTGTGACTACTGGCGTCGGCGCTGACCACTGTTGGCCTGTTGACGTCGTAGTAGCAAAGGGCTGGCGCTATGAGCATTGTTTTAGCCATGTTGAATGCTCGCTCCTGGGGTTCATCCCAAACCCATGCAGTCTCTTTCTTAAGCAGATCAGTCAGTGGATGCAGCACTGTGGACAGACCTGGCAGGAATTTCCCGATGTAGTTCACTAGCCCAAGCACCTGTCTCAGCTGCTCCACATTGGACGGACGTGGCATCTTAGCAACAGCATCCACTTTGCTTTCATCAGGCTTTACACCATCAGCATCAATGATGTGTCCAAAAAACTACAGTTCAGTCTTCCCAAAGTGACACTTGGCCCTGTTCAACTTAAGGCCTGATGCCCTGATCGTCTGCAAAACAGCATCGAGTCGGCGGTCATGTTGCTCCTTAGTAGACCCGAAAACCAGGATATCGTCCATCACGACGACGGTTCCTTCTAGGTCCCTCAGCAGATCACTCATAAGTCGCTGGAAAATCTCAGGGGCGGATGTTATCCCAAAAGGTAGACGTTTGAAGCAAAATCTGCCCATGGGGGTGATAAATGTGGTCAGTCTTTGGCAGCTGGGGTCCAAAGGAATTTGCCAAAACCCACTAGAGGCGTCTAGAGTGGAGAAAATCTTGGCTCCTGCCAGTTTAGGTGTTATGTCATCTAATGTAGGTAAAATATAGCGTTCGCGCTTAACACCCTTGTTCAATCGCTTTAAATCGACACACACTCTGACTTCCTCCTTATTACGCTTTGGAGCAGGTACCATTGGGGCACACCAATCTGTTGGTTCAGTGACCTCCTCAATGATCCCGAGGTTTAGCATCCGCTTTAGTTCTTTCTCTACTTTTGGAAGGAGGGGAAAAGGGACTCGGCGTGGTGTATTGACGCTGTATGGAATTGCCTCATCATTCAGCTCAATTTTAACAGGCGCGCAGTTCAGTAGACCTA
>JBBPBX010027808.1:0-37043 GCA_038048925.1 Garcialebias charrua
ACAAGGTTCCTGTTAACATTGCTTAACACATTGATCACACTGCCCTGTAATCAGTTAAACTATTTTTACAGTAAGGTAATATTAAATGTTTGTATTTCATTAAATTTAAACGGTAATATTTTGTCAGGGCTAATTCAAAGTCAAATGCAAATGGATAATTTGGTTTAAACTGTCCCATAAACATTAAAAGCATGTTTCTTTAAACGTAAAAACAAAGTATTAATAATTAAATGTTTGTTGATCAGGAAACTCGTTTGGGCATCCAAGAACAGCTTCATCGGGGTTGATGGCGACGTCTGTGCATCCTTGGAAAAGCTGCTGCACTACTCATGCACCCACAACCCGACATCAGGATGGATGGATGGATGGATGGGTTCATGTTGACATCTGTGCATCCTTGGAAAAGCTGCTGCACCCACAACCCGACATCAGGATGGATGGATGGATGGATGGATGGGTTCATGTTGACGTCTGTGCATCCTGGCAAAAGCTGCTGCACTACTCATGACACGACATCAGGAAGGATGGATGGATGGATGGATGGATGGCTGTTCAAATCTAATAATCTTTTTCTTATGATTCTTTAAAGGTCAAATGCAAATGGAAAATATTCTTAACTTCCAGTATGTTTTTAAACAAACACTATACTGTACACACTTAACATTGTAAAATATGTTTAGGAAATTATTGTTCAATGACACCACTTAAGAAATAAAATGTTTATTATGAAAACTAAGAAGTGAAAAAAGCACAAAAATAAATACTGCATCCACCTAAATGATTTTTTTCCTGTTGTCTCATGGGCTTCCTCCAGAAGACACAAGTTGATAAATTCTGGTGTTGACTTCTTCGTCTTAACTGTAAAAAAAAGAAAAACATGGTTACCGGTAATTCAGTCTAGAAACTGTTTTATATGTAGATATATTTTATAAGATATATGTAAGATATATATACATATATCAAATATCTCAGAAACCACAAAGCAGATATTTTTCAAACCAACACAATCACTACATGTTTATGTGCATACTGTAAGCTGTTGGAGTTATTTGTATTAAAATTCGATTTTTTTATAGACATAAGTGTGTCGACCTAGCTTTTTTTTTCTACTAGTATTTAACACGTATCTTATATCTCAGAAACCACAAAGCAGATATTTTTCAAACCAACATAGTGTAATCACTACATGTTTATGTGCATACTGTAAGCTGTTGGAGTTATTTGAATTAAAATTCGATTTTTTACGATTTATTTTTGTAGCACATGTGACAGGTTTGGAAGTAGTCAAAACAAATCTATTTAAATCCAGCAGATTTGACCACAACGTGACATTATTAAGGACTTGTTAACCTGAGGAACCCTCGTGGTATAAAGCCAGCTATGAAATATATTTTTTAAGCTTTTATTTAGCTACATTAAAAGAAAGAACGCCGATCGATAGAAATAAAGCCGGCTCACGTGCGCACATGGCGAAACTACTTTTTTAAATCCTGCCGTTTTGACAACAACGTGAAATTATTAAGGAATAGTTCGGCTTAAGACACATGTTTGCTATAATTTTAAATACAAATAATTGTTTTTACCATGTTAATCTTGTAAAGTCCTTCGGTGTTTGCTCCCTCGCGGCAGCCACTTCCTCAAACTCAGTCCAGCCTCCTCCCCACGGTTCGGGGCCAGCCGGCCTGGACCCTGCTCTGAGATGAGTCCGGAATCTTGGCGCGGCGCCGCGCATCTGTGAGGTGGAAATGCTGTCCAACGCGCGTTTGGCACGCAAATATGACGTCACATCCGACCCGGGCCACCAAGTGGAAAAGGGGCATAATTTATGGTGGCCAAGACCCCCATTGGCCACCCACAGACTCCACCTTTCAGCCTTCTCTTCTTCAACAGTGGAACTCGTGCCCACTTGAATATTTTGCTCCAACAACATTAAGGTTTACTTGCATTCCCTGTTCAATTCCAGTACAGAAAAACACTCACCTCAAAAAGTAAAAAAAAATTGACTATTCCAATCCATCAGCGATCAATCTCATTAATGCAGAAACATTTCACAAATTATCGTCATTCACATTACTATTAAACAAATACAGGTAGTCCCCGACTTACGAGCGAGTTTCG
This sequence comes from Garcialebias charrua, assembly GCA_038048925.1. Taxonomy (NCBI): domain Eukaryota; kingdom Metazoa; phylum Chordata; class Actinopteri; order Cyprinodontiformes; family Rivulidae; genus Garcialebias; species Garcialebias charrua. The sequence goes on from JBBPBX010027808.1 coordinate 2,119, forward strand.
TAAGCCGAAATCTTGTAAATCGGGGACTACCTGTATATATACATACCGCACCAGCTGCCACTGATACACGTACGTGTGCGGTAATGCCTATTCTAACACTTTAACACATTTTAAAAGAGTATAATGTATATAAAAAATTAATTTCTTAATTTGAGCAGCAGCTTCTGTCGTCTGTTTGCCTCCGCTCCACTGCGTGAGCTCCGCTGTGTTACGGCCGAGCTTTGCAGCTTTCTGTAGCACCACGCAGTCCAAACCCTTTACAGGAAGGACTGTTAGTATCCTAACTTCATATATTTGGAGACAGAAAAAGTTGTAATAACTTACCGAAAGCCGTCTGCGCGCGCCGCCTTTAGCTGCACTTGTTAGCCTAGCCCCTCCGAATCCGTGGCTAGTCCGCAGCTACGGGGCAGTCCGGTTTAGCTGCACCTCCAAAAAGGCTGTCGGCTTTGTTATTCCAAGTTAGCTGGGTGTCCCCCGATATCTTCGGCTTCCAGTCCGACAAAGAGGGAAGCTCCAGTAACCTCTGATCGCACAAAGCCGGCTGTCGGATAGAAGCTACGAGGCTAATGTTAGCTCGTTGCTAATCCAGTCAGTCAGGTTGGCCGTCTGCAGCTTCACGCGGTCAACAGTGTCGTTTTGCTTCGCCCATCTTTCCTCCACAAAACCACCGTTCAGCTCCAGATCATGTATCCGAGCGCAGGAACCTCTGATCGGACAAAGTCGGCTGTCTGATGGAGCTATGAGACTGGACACTGGAGCTAACTGGCTCAACTCGTGGGCACTGCCGAAAACTGACTGACTGCCGAAAACTGGCGGAAACTGACGGAAACTGCCGCAAAACTTTGTAAATCGGCTTACAATTTAAAAATGATGCACTGTACTGTAATTATAATAATAATACTTTATTTATAAACAACCATAGCTGCAACAAAGTGCTGTACACATGAAATTAAGAACATTTAAACACACACACACACACAAAAAGAAAAAAATATATATATGTATTTTTTTCTTCTTCATATTTTTATTAAATATGATAACCTCGTAAATCCGGAACCTCGTAAGTAAGAGCGCTCGAAAATCGGGGACCACCTGTATCCTAAAATGGTTTAGGACAGAATGTGGTGCACCAGTGATAGAAAACGAGGCATGCATGCTGGATGCCAACTGTCGACTCAAAAAGAAGAGGACGCCCTCGTGTTGTAGACCAGAGGAGTGTTGCCTCTCCTCAGTAGCTGTAAATAATGTCAACATTTAATTTGCATAACTAGCCAGAGAGGAATGGTGTCATGTAAAAATGTTTGTGATGGAGAAGATCACTGTCACTAATGTTATTTCCCCTAAAGAACCACATTCAACAGAAGGAGAAGGGGTTTAACTGATATTTTATACTTGTAAGGTCAGTTCCCTTTCAGTCATGTTCTCTCGGTGCAACATATGCAATGGGAATTGCACCCCCGTGCGATTATCTGAAGGAATACATTCACGCCTTTACGGCTAGGGCGTCAGCGTTGCGTCAGAGGCACCGCCCTCTGGGTATTTAAGCCGCTGACGCCCATCCATCTTTCTCTTTTTTGCCCTTCACCTCACTTAAACCTGAACTACCTCTCTTCGCGGGACTTCTCTGTTGCTTCATCGCTCAACCAGAGGTGAGCTTGCTCCCTACACAGAGCGTACGGAGAATTATTCCTGCGTACTGCTGGTCTAGCGAAAGCTAGTCCGGCACATTTTCTCTTAACCCCGAAGTATTTTCTTATCCTCTCTCCGCAGACTGCTTCGCTCGACGGCGCTAACTGCGCGAACAACCGCTACCCTTGCTAACTTGTAGCAGGTTAGCCAGCGAAAGCGATGCGACGGAGGAGACGTTTAAAAATAAAAGAAAAAGGATTCTGGAAGGACTCGCTCGCCTTATCTCGGACATGCCTCCGGAGAAAGGAAAGTGAAAGGCAAGACTTCCAAGGAAAACCAGCAGGACAGCGAGCCCAACCTCGCGCGCCTGTCCTAGCGGATACGGTTTCTCCCTCGCAGCGACGGACACCCACGAGGCCTGTCCCGTCTGCTTGGGGATGTTACACTCAAAAATGGTGCTGGATGTGCCCGACTCGTGCCCACACTGCAGCCAGATGCTGGAGGCGGTGAGGAGGCACCGGGCTGACTTTGTCGCCAAGACCATAGGCGCCCCAGCAGCGCCAACGGATCCAGACACCACCGAGCCCCTCACTCCCACGCCGGAGCTCGAGAACATGGCTCTGCACGACAGCACATGAGTCGAATGGGGTGACAGCCCTGATGTGCTGGCTCCTATGGTGGACTTAACAGTCGAGTTCGACACTCGAGGTATGATGAACGAGGACGAGATCTCGATTTCAGCCTCAGGCAAATTCTCCACGGAGGACGCAGACATCGAATACGAGGAACAAGGAGAAGACCTCTCCCAAACCCCGGTACCTGTGCTCCCGGAAACTGACTTTTCCATCCCTGCTCTGTTTGACCTGTGTCACAGAGCAGCGGACGCGTTGCACATCCCATGGCCATTGCCTCCACCTCATCAACAGGTCACGAGGCTGGCAGGAAACTATTTTTACTCAAAGCAGCAGGCCGCCACGAGGCAAAGGATGCCCGTGTTCCCGGACTTCCTCACAGAACTGACTCGCACCTGGGCTCAGCCCCGAGCTCCCATGCTGTTACCACTCTCGCAGTTTCTTGACGTGGACAGGATGGATGAGGTGGGAATAGCCAACGTGCCTCAAATTGAGGACACACTGGCATCTCACCTGGTTCCTAAGTCATCCGGGGAAAAAACAACTCTTCCCAGCAAAGCTTGTCGAGCTTCAGCTTCTCTGCTCGAGAAATGCTACAGAGCTCAGGGACTCACGGCGCGCGCGATGAACGCGTCCGCGTTGATGCAGGCTTACCTGGCGGAAAAACTGCAACAGCTCCAGGTAACGATGGACAAGCAAGCTGCCGCTGACTTGCTGGATGAGGCCCGCAGGGCAACAGACTTTGTGCTCCGCATGATGGGAACAGCCGCTGTTGCTAAAGGCAGAGGCATGGCGGAAGTGGTCATCGTGATACGCCATCTGTGGATGACTTTAACTGATCTCCCCGAGGGACAAAAGGTGCCTTTTCTCCACCACTCGATAGAACCGACGGGATTGTTTAGGAAGGCTCTGGATCGAATTCAGACCAAGTTGGACCAGAGGCGCAAATAGACTGAAGCTCTCCGGGTGGGCATTCTCTGGAGACACCCCCCCCCCCAGGGAGTCTGCTGGGGGCAGACCTGCGCAACCTTGACACCGCTCAGCAACGCGTGCCCCACCGCAAAAGCAGCTGGCGTACGAGGACGAGCATCGGCAGAATCAACCGTCGGGCCCACCTCGGACCGAACACGCATGGAGCAAAAACAGGTTTGATCCCCGCCAGGCGGTCAGACACAGGGCCTCCTCTGTGAACAGGGACACCAGACAAAAGCGTGCCTGATGAACCAGGTTCACGTCTTAACTTTACACGATCACCCGCCCACGCAGTACGGGAAATGATCTCTTCATGTCCAGACTTTATTTGTAGCACGGTACAAAAAGCTGGTAACTCTGTTGCATGCACAAATCATGTTTTTCCTGCTGTGAGTGACATAAAGTCATATATGTCGTTACACATAAGCACGAATAAAGCTCAAAAAACAGCCCCTCTCTGTTTTATTGACTCTAAAAAAACAACAACAACAAACACAAATAACTTCAACAGAACGGGTCCTTCTGGCCTGCCAGCCATCATAAAGTGAGGGGGCCGTCTCCCCCCTCCCTCACGGCTCACGTGGTGTTAGTCTAATCAATGAGCCCCAGCAGAGTGCCTCTGCTCCGTTTGTAGCAGACAGGCACAGAGGCGTCTGCAAGCAGGCCCCCCACCCCTCACGGAGACAGGTGAGGTTACGTGCTCCAGCCCCTGCTCCATTGTGAACGACGGGTCGGACAATACACTAACCAAGCAAACACGTGACATGTCCGCGCCTCAGGGATGCGTGCCCACAGGTAACCACAAGCTTCACATGTTCACAAAGGCAATTGTGATCAAATTGCTGTGTGTGTAAACAAATCAGGGCTGAATCAGAATCCTCTTTCTGTTATTCGAAGGGAACTGGGCTCTCTGTCACCAAACAATTTAAAGTCTGCCAAGCACAAAGAATCATCTCCACGTTCCCACGTTGCAGCTGTCCCCTTATCATTAATGGGCAACATGCAATGTCCAAGCAGTGATCCGGCAGCACGTGACCTTTCTCACTGTGCTGGTTCAGCTCTGCTCTTAAATATTATCCCCCCAATGGGTGAAACACAGACCCTGGGCAGTTTGTCTGGCTCCAAAGCTCTGTTAAGGCCGAGGACCAGTAAACTAGACCCATCCAGGAAACGGATTGGGGTCAGGAGATCTGCTCGTTTACAAAACTTGCAGCTTCTCAATCCCATGACCCCAAACAAGAAGAGAACAAACAGACATTCTGTTCCACTTCTGTCTAATAAGGACGACAGTTTGCATCTGCCCTCGATCACTCTTGATCAGAGCAGCGTGGCAGCACACCGGCAAAAAGGCCTTCTCCCAAACTTGGTTGACAGCCCCAGAGGATCACAGCATCCATGGCCCTTGGAGGGGAACTGGGTACACCAACTGCTCTTCTTCAGGGCCAAATTATGTCACCAGAAGGAGTAGTCTTACCACTAAGGCTAGGAGCTGTTAAAATTTTCAGCTTGGTGGCAGAAAAGAACAAGCTGGTGGCATCAGGCCTGCTGGAAAATACGGTAAAAACCATTCAAAATGCCCGTGCTGTGTCAACACAGTCTCTCTACACACAGAAATTGTGTATTTTTTAAGCTTGGTGCACAGAAAGAAATATTATTTCTTACTCATGCGACCTGGCTCAGCTCCTGACTTTCCTTCAGGACTTACTCGAAAAAGGTCGTTCTTTCTCAGCGATTAACGTTTTCCTATCAGCAATTTCAACCTGACACGACGGCTGGGGACACAGGACACCTGACGCGTATCCAATCATAATAAGATTTATGAAGGACGTGCTAAGAAAGAAACCACCCAGCAGGATCCTGACCCCTGGTTGGGATCTTAGCCTGGTCTTTGGGGCTCTCTGTGATCCTCCATTCGAGCCACTGAGCGAGATTAAGATAGATTTATTATCTTATAAAACCGCTTTACTCTTGGCTCTTTGCTCGGCGAAACGCGTGGGTGACCTCCATGCATTGTCTGTACATCCAATGTGTACCAGATTTGCCCCTGACGGGTCAAAGGTTCCCCTAAGGCCTAATCCTGCATACATCCCCAAGGTCTTGACTTTAAACCATAAGAGTCTGGACTTTGATCTCTCCTCCTTCCCACCTGCTCCTGTCCTCACTCAGGAACAGGAAAGGCTGAAAGCTCTCTGCCCCGTGGGAGCTTTACGCACTTACATGCAGAGAACAGCCGAATGGAGAAAAACAAATCAACTGTTCATGTGCTTTGCAGCACCTGCTACCGGAAAGGCCCTATCAAAACAACGCCTCTCACATTGGGTGACTGAGGCCATTAAAAGGACGTACAGTAGCAAAGGTCAACAGGTACCCTCTGGAGTGCACGCTCACTCTACTCAGGGCTTGGCCACTTCGTGGTCACTGTTCAAGTGTGTACCAGTTGCAGACATTTGTGCTGCGGTGAACTGGAGCTCAATAAACACTTTTGCAAAGCATTACAGTTTGGACGTTACTGCGTGTGATGTCACTCAGGCTGTCCTTTCAACACACAGTAGAAAGTAGCCTTGAGATGCCTGCTGGTCAAGGGCAGACGTTCACACTAGCATGCATTTTACTGAGCATTTCAAGGGCGTGAATGAATTACGTTCCCATAGCATATGTTGCACCGAGAGAACATGACTGAAAGGGAACTGAAAGTTATGCACCATAACTCATGTTCCCTGAAGGAAGGGAATGAGGTGCAACATATCTGGCCCTTTCAATGCTGAAAGCTCGGTGAAGTGCATTTTGGAGAAAGATGGATGGGCGTCAGCGGCTTAAATACCCAGAGGGCGGGGCCTCTGACGCAACGCTGACGCCCTAGTTGTAAAGGCGTGAATGTATTCCTTCAGGTAATCACGCGGGGGGCGCAATTCCCATAGCATATGTTGCACCTCGTTGCCTTCCTTCAGGGAACATGAGTTATGGTGCATAACTTTCAGATTTCGGGAGACGTTACATGAATAGACAAATATCACCTACGGTACATAGATGTAGGCCTACATGCATGAAAACCAGTCACAGAAAAAAGCACAAGCCTTGTTATCTGCTTGCTTTTATACTCCATCTGTCTGTCTGTCTGTCTGTCTGTCTGTCTGTCTGTCTGTCTGTCTGTCTGTCTACACACATACTTTGTATACACATGTAATATAATGCAGAAGGATGGACATTTGTACCTGCAGTAAAAATGAAATGTCAATTTGAAAATTAAAATTTCCTCTTAAATTAAAAAATCTGTTTTTTTTTTTTTTTGTAGTTTGTTTTAAATTTTATTAGTAGTACATTTTGTAATGAAAATTGTTATTTCCATTAAAATTTAGATTTAAATGTCATGGATCTTATATACTATCCATAATATACAGCAATGAGCAATTTAGACTTTAAAAAGATGAGTTATTATGCAACTTTCTACATAGAAAAGTTTTCTTTTTAATATACGTATTTAACCTATGTAAGAAAGTGTTATTCTTATTCTCATAATGGTCAAATTTTAAAAAAACAAATAACCTATGTATGTATATTTGCAACTAAATATTGTTACTTTATTCAATGTTCTTTACCAAGTAAAGGCCTTAAAACAATATTTTTGATTTATCAGCTGATTTTAGGAGGAGTTTCCTTGTTGTTGTCGTTACCTGTTGGTCCGTTTGAATCATTTTGAAAGAACACATCATTCCACACAAAAGCACGCAAGCCATGCCAACACCAGACTGGCCTTACAAACACTGCCGTTAGAAATAAATACCCGGGGGACTCAGAGAAGCTGTGGGCGGGCAAATGTAGGAAAAGAGGGAGAAAATTGAAAGCCAGAATGTGTAAAAATATGGACATGGAGAAAGCCACTGAGTGTCAGAGGGCAGTTGTATGAATCCATTATGGTGGAGCTGTAATTAAGAGGGACAAACAGAATGTGTAGAGAAATGGAAACCACAGCTTGCTGGGATCAATACGTCTCTATTCACATGAGGACTGGAGTTGTCCAGCTGTCTGAATGCTGAGTCTCACGGTCTGCTGTGAGACTCCGGCTCAAACATCAGGTAATTGTCAAACTATCTGTACAAATCTGAAGTACATTGAGATATATAAAACATCTAGCAGGGAGCTAAATGAGGGAATTTAACGTCAGACACCTGTTGCATGCCGCAAAGAAAATGAAAAGACACGGAGAGCAGCAGGAGAAGATAATAAAATCAGACTGACAAGACAAGAGCAAAGAAAACCCACACTGAGGAGATGATGACAAGAGGAGGGAGGAGCACTGATAACCTTGCTGGCTTAAAAGCTTCCTCCGGAGCCTAATCAGGCGTCCCAATTACAAAGACAAGCTCCCACTGCCCCCCACCCCCCTTCAGCCTCCTGATGTTCCCCTCGATAAACAGCATTATTAATTAAATGGCTCCAATTGAATCTGTGTGATGGACGAGCCTCAGGATGATGAGCAACAAGGCCTGACAGAGCTTATTTCTACACGCTGGAATCTATTGATAAAGAGAAAAGGACAGGTCATCAGTCTGAAACAATGTCATATGCACAGAGACCTGGACAAACAACACAAAGCTTGTCAGGTGGCTGCGCTGCTCGAATTTGGTCAAATCGTCACATCAAATCATTTCTTTATGAGCATGTTTCTGTTTCCACCTTGGAGTCTTGTGCTGTTTTTTAATTTTTTTTATTTTAGTTTATAATTTGTGAATAACGTCCTCAGTGTTTTATGTCTTGGGTGTTTAATTGGATAGTTTTATGTAGATCATCCTGGCTTTTTCACAACAATTAAGGCAAGAGGATGCGTCAGACATGTTATTATCAGAAAACAAATCATTCTGAGGGTCATGTATGTAGCAATGTACATATTTGTTGCACAATGCAATATTAATCCCGCATTTAATTTATTGTGTTGAGGTTTTGGGGTACAGCATGCAAAACTATAACTAAGCCCATTTTTATTTTACAGAACAGAGCTATAAGGATTATCACTATAAAGTATTATTACCATCCATCAAATGTTTTGTTTTGCAAATTAAAATAACTGAAATTTTATGATCTGGTTGACTACAATATAGTCTTAATATTGTACAAGGTGCAAAACTTCACATTACCCTCAAATATCCAAACACTTTTTTGTAAAAAGATAGAGTACTTACAATCTTAAGGGTACAGATATTTTTGTTATACCACAGCATAGAACTAGTTTAAAGAGTAGGTCCACTATAATTTATGGAATAGGTCTATGGAATGGTTTAGAAAACGATATCAAAGTTGCAAAAACAATGACTTTGTTTAAAAAAATGAATAAAATTAGGTTTCTGGGAAATATATATATATATACATTGGTTTGTTTCTAAATTTATGAATGGTAAAGTATGATGTGTTATTTATTGTGTAATATTTTTTGTGGATTATTGTTGTTTGAATTGATTGTTTGAATTAATTTTGTTTAAAAAAAAGGGGCAGACATACCGGTAATAAGATTTTATCTTCTACTGCTTCCTTTCATTTCATGTAATGTTTGATTTTTTTATTTATGTGGAATTGTAAATAGTTTTTTGTGTTCTTTTACATTTGAAATTTGAAATGAATAAAGAATTTAAGAAAAAGAGCAGCTGTCAAATATCTCTAAACACCTGTTTCTGTTGTAATGAACTCTATATGCTCATTTTGACAAGACTACAGAGTGGTTTTATTTTGAACGACAAGCTGAACATGTAACAAAGCTGGGCTCCATGAATAAATGTGAACAGCGAACTTCGTAGATAAGCTGTGATTTTTTTAACCTCTTTTTTATTCAAGCCAAACATAGAGCACCATATGTTTATGTGAGAATAAAAGAAAGCTACAAGTAAAGACCCTGATGCATGCTACAAGTAAAGAGTGCAACATTCACAGTAACGCATGATGGAGGAAAGTCATCCAAGAGAAGGTAATCCACCTTTGAATGGTGAAAACTAAAGAATACAAAAACTCAGGACACAACGCAGGAGAGTCAGCTATTATGGCAGGACCTGGTGGTTCACATGCATGTCATGAATAAAAAAAACACTGATTTGAGGACAGTAATGGACAGTTTTCAACAGAGAAGATAGATGGTTTGACAAAAGAGTAAAATACCCCATTTGTGTTATACAGGAAAGACCATTAAACAGGGAAGGTGGTCTCAAGTTTCATCTTTCCAGCACAATTCAGCTTTCAGTCAAAGCCCCAAATAGATTCACACCAGATTGTCCTTTTATGCATGGGACTGGGGCAGAATATCTTCCTCCCTTGGAAAATAATGTAGTTTTGCAAGGAATTTAAGGTGGAAAGAGTTTCAGATAGGTGATGTGTCTGAATGTAAAAGAAAAAGGTCTGATGTTGAATGTGGAGGTTATGCTCCACAGGTTGGTTGTGAGGAGGAAGCGAAAGAAAAATTCTGGCAGGATCTAAACAGCGATAGAAAAAAAATTTAGGGAGGAGAGAGTGGTAAACCGTCCATCATTGAACAGAGGTGGAGGCCTCCATGTTCAACTGTCCCCCTCTTACAATGCTGTTATTGATAGTATCACTCAGTCCTCTGTGAATTCATTCATTCATTCATTCAACCTTTATTTATACAGGCTAGCCTCGTTGAGCCACGGGGACTCTTTTACAAGAGGGACCTGTCTCACTCACACCCAGGGTCAATTTAGAGTTACCAATCAGCCTAACATGCATGTTTTTGGACTGTGGGAGGAAACCGGAGCACCCGGAGAAAACCCACGCATGCACGGAGAGAACATGCAAACTCCACCCAGAAAGGCCCCCGGACCGGGATTTGAACCGGGGACCTGCTCGCTGAGAGGCAGCAGCTCTACCAGTTGTGCCACCGTGCTGCCCATAATAATAATAATAATAATAATAATAATAATAATAATAATAATAATAATAATAATAATAATAATAATAATGAATTCCATTTATAATGCACTTTTCATTAATAAAAATCTCAAAGTGCTGAATAGCAAACAACCATCAGGGTGCTAACGATCTATCGTTAGGCTGATGGTCCTCCTTGATCATGTGAGCAGCTGGTTTCAGGCTGTCATCAGCCAACTGGTTGATCCACTGTGGGAGGGTGCTATTTATAAAACTGAGCTGAATACTGTACAGCACCTCAGACTGAGGACGTTTTTCGGACGAAAAATGAAACGTTTCTACTTTTTTTTTTTTACGTCCAGAGGACCAGACTTAGCTTTTTTAGATTTTTCTACCTGGATTATTGAGCATGCATCAGGGTATTTTGATCAGGTCTTTCTTAATTTCTTGTTTTGTTTCATTTCTTGGACCAAATGTAGGATTATGTTGGGGTTTTTTATGTTGCAAACGTCTCAGAAGTCGCAGATACCACTGGCAAAAGATTTGCACAAAATACCAAAAACACATGTTCTCACATCAAGCTAGTGTGCTAAGAACAAATGACAAAGAAGTGCTTATTTGAGGAATGATTTTAGCATGATTTAAATGTTTTAGTATCACATATTCAGACCTCTGACACCAGCCATTGAGATGCATTTTCACAGTTGGTTGTCACGTTTCTGAGTGAAAGCCGGGCGTTAGCTGTTTATTGGGAGGTATGCAGACATGGCTTGGCTTGGTTGGGATGCCCCGTCACCTCTATTCTCCATTCTCCAGGGAGATCTGGGGAATCAGATAAGACAGGGTTCCCATATCAGGGTTGGATTGACAGTAGAGTGCCTGAGGAAGAGTGATGGGCTTGGGAGTCAGATTGGAAGGAGGGTCTCTTGTGCTTGAGGGCCCCACTGGGACCATTGGAGACTCAGATAATATGTTGAACATAGTGGAGTTGATTGCCTGATTGGAGAGAAATAGCATTGGATATAGGATTTTTTTAAGTGCATTATTAGGGTGATATTTATTGATTGAGATTAAAGTCTTGTAAGGTAAGTGATGTAATTGCTAATGCTGTCGATCATAAACAGTACTGTGTTAGTGTTTTTGTTGATCTAAAAAAAGCATTTGATACCATTGACCACACCATTCTCCTTGAAAAACTAAATAAATATGGTATTAGAGGACCAGCATTACAGTGGGTATCTAGCTATTTGAAAGATAGGAAACAGTTTGTGCAAATAAATGATGTTAGATCTGACCTCCGTGATATCAATTGTGGAGTTCCTCAGGGCTCTGTGCTTGGACCAAAGTTATTTATTTTATATGTGAATGACTTGGTAAATGTGTCAGGACTTCTTAAATGTGTTCTTTTTGCCGATGACACCACATTTTTCTGTTCGGGTAAAGACATAAAACAGATTTTGGATATGATGAAAACAGAATTTATAAAAATACAAACTTGGTTTAAATTAAACAAATTATCTTTGAATCTAGATAAAACTAATTACATGATATTCAGTAACAAAAAGAGAATTGTTGATGACAATCCATTTGAAATTGAAGATGTTGTGATCTGTAAAGTGAGTGAAGTGAAGTTTCTGGGTGTTATCATTGATGACAAACTGACATGGAAACATCATGTAAATTCCATTAAAACAAAAATAGCTAGATCAATTGCAGTACTGTATAAAGTCAGGGATTTTTTAATTGATAAAGCTCTGCATATGTTGTATAACACAATCATTGCTCCACATTTAATCTATTGTATTGAGGTTTGGGGAAAAGCGTGCAAAACAATTACAAAGCCTGTTTTTATTTTACAAAAGAGAGCTGTAAGAGTAATCACCAGAAAACATTTCAGTCACCCATCAAACACCTTGTTTCTTCAGCTAAACTTATTGAAATTCCAGGAATTGGTAGAATATAGTATTTTATCAGTTATGTATAGGGCTCATAATAACACATTACCTTTAAATATCCAAAGAAATTTTATAAAAAGACAAAGTTATTACAATCTCAAAGGGACAGAGATATTCATCAAACCACAATTCAGAACCAGCTTAAAGGGACGGTCTACCTCAATTCAGGGAGTTCGATTGTGGAATGCTCTGGAGAGTGATGTTAAAAATGCAAAATCAATGTATACATTTAAGAAAAAGGTCAAAAAGGACTTGCTCAAAAACTATATATGATGTAACTTAGTGTGTTTGTGTATTACACTTATGTTGTACTTATGATGTAGCTTAGTGCGTTTGTGTATTACAGTTAGAAAAATTAAGTAGAGTTATTCATTTTGTGACGTAGTTTGTGTATTACAGTTAGAAAAATTAAGTAGAATTATTCATTTTGTGATGTAGTTTGTGTATTACAGTTAGAAAAATTAAGTAGAATTATTCATTTTGTGATGTAGTTTGTGTATTACAGTTAGAAAAATTAAGTAGAATTATTCATTTTGTGATGTAGTTTGTGTATTACAGTTAGAAAAATTAAGTAGAATTATTCATTTTGTGATGTAGTTTGAAGGTTATCATTGGTTGAACAAACTGTGAAATAAGGGGCAGATATAATAAGATTTCATCTTCTTTCTGCTCCCTTCATTTTATCCTACTTGTATTCTTGTATCTGATGAAACTGTCTTGTATTGTTCTTTTAAAATGAATGAATAAACATCAAATCAAATCAAATCAAATGTAATTAATGTCTGCTGACGCATCTCCCTTTCTTCTGGTACTATGAGACACGTTAGTTAAATAAAAGCTTTAGTATGATTTTGCATTTACAGTTACACCACAGATCCAACTGCATGTTAGAAATTAAAAGGTCAAAGGGTGAACGCAAGGATTTCATCTAGAGAAAACCGTTTCTTGTAAGCAATAAGAATCTCCCTCAGGGCAAGAAGTAAGAACAAGACATGGACGAGTTCTTTCTGGACTTGTTTTTAAAGGGCTGCATGGTGGTGTGGTGGTTAGTCTCAGCTCACTTTGGATTTTGCAGTTTGGATGTTTCCTCGACAAGCATGCATGTGTTGTTTTCAGGTGTTTTGGTTTTCCATTATAGTCCAAAACTTTGCACAGTAGCCTAGACTCAAAATTGACCTTGGGAGAGAATGTGCATAGTAGTTTGTTCCCTTATGGACTGTTATCTGTTCAGGATGTACTTTGGGTTAGTCACATCGCCAAGGTGCACTTTTTCTCAAATATACATGAAGTTCCTATGAAACAGTTTAAGGAGTTCTGTTAGATTTGATATATTAAATACTTAATGTTGCTTTTCTTTCTGCTGCTCTCTTCAAGGTTCATCACAGCAAAAGAGCTTGCACAAAATATGTGGTAATTGTTTTCTGCTGGATGTCCTTTCTGACACAACCTGGTTAGGCTCAAACCGGCTATGACTGCCCCTGTGTCGAAAAGAGAATCTACTCCCAGAATGCCCACTCTTCTCTGATTGGGCAGCTGTAATAACCTGAGCTGACACGCCCCCATCAACCATTCATCTGTGCCTGTGTTTTCATGTTTTAAGAAGAGCCTGAAACTTTCAAGAAAGTCTCACTAGCCGTGTTTCCATCAAGGTTTCTAGATGCGCATTTTGAAGTATCGCAGCAGAAAAGCTTAATGGAAACGGCAAAATCCGAATTTACTTCCTCAAATTCGCCAAAAAGTTTATACACTCGCTTGAGGTGGTTTTTGGGATCTTCGAAAATGAGCAGATGCGCAAAACGACAGATGGAAACAGATTTGCCGACTCAGTTCTGCCGTAGCGAACATTCACGTCACGTGACGTTCAGCTGTTTCCGCTCCGGACAACATAACATCGCTAAAACTAGTTGGCATGACAGAATAAATATAGCCTTGTTAAAACCAGACCCTTGTCCTTCACTTCGCTTTGTACTAGGGTCTGGGATTTCTCCCATAGAAAACGATTTCTCCGGTCGATTTTTGACCGGACCAATCAGAGAACAGAAGGCGGAGTTTTGAACGACGTCGACTGACGTCGTCAGTTAAAATGGCTGCCGCCACGAAGGAATTTTCATGAAAACAAGGTAAAAAACTATTATTTCTTTGCTGAGAAAAAATATATTTCTTAGCTGACGTTATATCAGAAGTGTTCCTGAGCTTAACAGTTCCTAAATCAATTCACGAAATGGTCAAATCTGCTGGATTTAAATTGTTTCGGTTTGACATTTTCCAAACAGCCTCGGGTGCGCTACGAAAATAAATGATAAAAAATCGAATTTTATCTCAAATGTTTCATCTAGGCCAACAGTCAGTAAATTAGAGACATATAATTACACACTGGTAGCAGAAAAAATATCCACCGAGTGGTTTCTGAGCTATTTATCTGAATAGCCTGGACCTCGCCAGGCTAAACTAACAAAACTCCGCCTTCTGTTCTCTGATTGGTCCGGTCAAAAATCGACCGGAGAAATCATTTTCTATGGGAGAAATCCCAGACCCTAGTACAAAGCGAAGTGAAGGACAAGGGTCTGGTTTTAACCAGGCTAGAATAAATACAACTTGCCCGATAGCAACACGTACCTGAAATATTCTCTCCATTTTGACGAGATGTGTGGCCGGGTTCTGTTTTCAACCGCTACTTCCTGTTTACTGTAGACATGCGTAACGCTGACGTCTGACGTAATGACGCTGACGTCTGACGTAATGACGCTGACGTCTGACGTAATGACGCTGTGCGTGGCCCGGTAGATGCGATTCAAGCCAGTTGATGGAAACACTTCTGCTTCGCATTAATTTGTATTTACATATTTGCGAGATTTCAAAAATTCGCTCAAAATTCGAAATGAAAATGGATGGAAACACGGTTACTGAGCACAAAATTCATAACTCCACAAATCTTTTATCCACTAACGTATAAAGAAATACTGTACCATTTTGAATGCCTACAAAACAACTTTGCTGTCATTGGATTACATATGTGTGAGTATGTGACAGATAACCTGTGACATATTAAAACTTTTTTAACTCTGAATTGGATTTATTTAAAAGAAAAAGAAAAGAACTTTGCCACGTAGAGCAGTGATGCACTCTCCAGGCCATTGAGGACTCCTCAGGGCTTCTGTCTTAACCAGAGAAATAATGCTGCTGCAGACACAGAGTGTATTATTGTCCTTAGCCTGCAGACAACCTTTCACATATTTTCTTTTTTGGTTGATGGAGCTTTGAGACTTCATGTCTCTGCTAGACACACATATGCACAGCAGCACGCACACACACACTTGATTATATCCACACATTCATGCCCCTTATAACCATGAACTGACCCATTAACCCAGTACACGGCACCATTCACACACACACACTCATAGACTGCACTGTGTTTACGCAGACAATGTCATGGATGTGCACAAACACTCCTCGTCTTTCCGTGTGGCACGCTGAAACCAACACGGTGTTGGTCAGACAGACTAACTGGCTCTTGAGCTAATTGGGTAGAGTGTGTGGCCCTGTGTGGCCCTGGTCTGACCTCTCTGTAGCCAGGGACACCACAGAGCCTCTGCTTTGATACATTTGATATGGTTTAAGTGAGGAATGAGGACCTGAGCCTGTTTACATTTGAACTGGATTAACATCGGGGTGGCGGCGCAGTAACGAAAGAGAGCGACTGAAATTAAGTGTTGAGTGAAAAACAAAAATATTAGTGTGTGTGAAATGGGAAATTAGTTACAAGGATTCATTGTTTTATTTATTGATTTTTATTAAATCTAAAATAAAATAAAATCTAAAAATTTCATTTAAAATCCTGGAGAAAATAATTTATGAGTTTTTGAATAAGAATGGAATTTTTGAGATCTTTCCGTCTGGTTTTAAACGATTACACAATACCGAAACAGCTTGAGTGAGGGTTTGTGACGACATTCTGTTAGCAAATGATTCTGGTCAGTTTGTGATAGTTGTACCCTCCAGGACCTCACCGCTGCTTTTGACCACAGTATCCTTATATTGCGGTGAGAACACTGAGTTGGGATTACAGGTGCATCATTAGAATGGCTCCGTCCTTATCTGAGTGACAGGAGATTTTGTGTTAAAGTTGGTAATAATGTATCTGCTTCAGTGCCTCTATCCTGCGGGGTCCCGCAGGGCTCAATTCTTGGATACCTTCTGTTTTCACTCTACGGTATCTGCTTCCTTTGGGGTCTATCCTATCCTAGCCATGGTCTTTCTTTTCACTGCTATGCTGATCACTGTCAGATTTATCTTCCCTTAAAATTGAAAAGTTCTTGCTCCATTCTTCCACTGTTAAAATGCCTTGATGACATCAAAGCATGGATGGCTTCAATTGTTTTTAAGTTTTAATTATAAAAAAACTGATGTCATTGTGTTTTTTTTTTTGTTTTTTTTTTTTTATTTTTTTTATTATAAAAAAACAAGTACAAAAAAAACTTACAATGTCAAACAAGGCTCGAGACTTAAGGCATGCATAGCATAAAAGAGAATAAAGGCACATAAACAAAAACAATAATGAGTTTTGGGCAGCTTACAACAGAAATTCGTTACAGATTGTTTTAGTTTTTAAAGCTTTTGCATTAGTACAATACTTTAAAGTAGATAAGTAAGAGGAAATATAATTAGAAAACACTATAAATCTAGGTTTTAGCAAGGAGAATTTACAGCTGTGGATGTAAAATTTGGCTAAGAGTAGTATTAAATTTACAACAAAAACTTTCTCACTTGAAATATTTGGACAAAAGAAACCAAACAGTATAGTTTTAGCATCAAATGGTAGGTCAATTTCTAACTTTCTATTTACATACATGAAAATGTCTTTCCAGAACAGCTGAGTATGAGAACAGTCCCAGAAGAGATGGATGATGGTCTCCTCAGAGCTGTGGCAGAGTGAACACATTGGGTCTACGTTTGGACGGTACTTGGAGATTATATAGTTAGCCCTAGCTCTACTGCTGTCTCTGACCCTGTAAACCTGGACTCTCTTGCACCATAGGACTCAACTCAGACTCAAGCAGTCTGTTACAAATCTTGGGATAGTTTTAGACTATGACTTTAAGTTTAATAAACATATAACTCTGTTCTACAGAAAAGCTTCTTCCAGTTAAGGCAGATAGCTAAGCTTAAGGCTGTGTTGACCAGATCTGACTTTGAAAAACTAGTCCATGCCTTTACCGACTGGACTACTGTAACGCACTCTATGTTTGGGTCAGTCAGGTCTCCATTTCACATCTCCAGCTCGTCCAAAATGCTGCAACTCTGTTATTAACACCCTGATGCATGCTCTGTTATTAACAGGTACTCGTAAGTTTGATCATGTTATACCAGTTTTGTCCTCACTTCACTAGCTCCCTGTACGTGTCAGAATTGATTTTAAAATTCTCCTGCTAACCTTGAAGTGCATTAATGGCCTTACACCCTCTTGTCTCTCTGAGCTACTTCAACCATATGTTCCTGCTCAGGCTCTAGATCATATGATCAACCGCTTTTTGTTGTTCCAAAAACAAGTTTGAAGCTCAGAGGAGATCGGGCTTTTTCAGTCATGGCCCCCAAACTTTGGAACAATCTGCCCCTCAACATCAGGCAGGCCACTTCACTCCCTGCTTTCTCTGCTAAGAACTCATCTGTTTTCTCTGGCTTTTACCACTGCATGATTTTATTTGGTATTTTGTTGTTCTGTGTTTTATGTTTTTCTTTTGATGCTTTAATTAATTTTCGGTACTATTGTTACTTTTATTTTTTTCCATTAAATTTCTCCCATTGATTTTTATTAAGCACTTCGGAAACAGGTGCTGTTTTAAATGTGCTTTATAAATAAAGTTAACTTGACATGAAATGTATTTTGTACATTTCAAGTCAAAATGTACATTTACTGGCATTATGGTGCCAGTAATTCTGAATTGGTCAGTTTGAATCTTATAGCATTACCTGCAGCTGCAACAGTGCAGGGACTGTGTTTCCAGAGTAACCTCTTCATCAGTGATTTGGGTGCCTTTGTATAACGGTATCATTCCATTATGTATTAGTAAAATAGGCCCCACATTATTGTAATTGAGTGACTGAAAACAGGAGAAACCTGATCTCTCTTTCCCGCTCTGTTTCTGTGTGTCTCTTGTTCTTCCTCTCGTTCCCTTTCCCCTCTCAATCTCTTCTTTTTTTTTCCTTGTGTAATGATTTGATGTCACTAATGGCTTCCTAAATTTTGTGGAAAGGGCAGAACCAGCAAAGTCTAGGGTTTCAGACACTGGAGGTCTGCCAGACAAGGAGAAAACGAGAGGAAGGGGGATTCAGGGGAGTCTCTGGCTTGGATAATATAGGTAAGGAGGTTTGGGTTCGCTCAGACTGACCTTATTTTCAAATATTAATATTTCATGCTGCTCTGACATCCATTTGTTACAAAAGGGAGAAATTCCCCACTTAAATCAAAAGACTTAAAGCCTGAACTGTCTTCTTTCTCAGAATTATTATTGGTCACACCGTATAAACACTTTGGAAACGCTGACATAAATTAACTTGTTGCAGTACAAAACCTCAATAACTAGCATTTTTATTTTTATTTTGCAAGGCTTTAATTACAGTGAGTGATAACATTTGGCCTCAAGGTGTGTCTGGCCACTGCTGGGGCAAAAACACATGGACGCACCGCTTCGATGATGCCAATAAAATAGATTCTATTGTCGGAGCGCTACACTCTTCATACAAGCCAGCCCACATGAAAGGAGTCAATGGAAGGGGGAATGACGAATGAATGTGTGGTGCTTGTAGTTTACATCTGCTGGTGTGTGTGCGTGCGTGCACATGGCGGCCTGTTTGCTTGTTTGTCACATGATGTCCTGTGGTGTTCTCTAACTAACCGTACAGGCGCCAGTCGAAGGTTGAGGGTGGGGGCGGCGGGGGTTGGAGACGGGCTCCGAGAAGACGCAGAGTGGCTGACTGCTGTCACATGATGGGCATATAATGAATCCGAACTATATTCAAACTGTTGAATAACTGTGCAAATGACTCATGACCTGACTTGAGATGGTGCAAACATGTGGCCATGAGTTCAGTCTTCTGAAGAGTAAACCAGAGGCTCTAGTTCTGTCAGCACCGGGATCAAAGAAAACCAAGTCTTTTTAAAAAATTAAAAGTTTGCTGAAAACTTTGAACACAGATTCTTAAACATGTTAGTGTTGCCTCTGATCTTGAATATTGTGTCTAATTGTGTTTGCATCCTCTGCCAAAGGCCAGATAAGAGGTTGGAAAATGCGATGATGATTCGAAGAAAACAAGAAGCCTCATGCATGAACGGAGAGTACGCACAAAGTTTGCGTACGCCATGTCCCATGCACACATCAGGATGTATCAAATCGAATGTCGCATGAAAGTGTTCTTACATATACGTACATGCTGTGAGAATGTACAAAGTACCACGTACTGAAACTTGCCTAAATGCACTCAAATATGACTCCATCAGATTTTCTGGACTCAGAGAGCATTTAAATTAAATTTTTATCCTACGTTTGAGCCTTTATGTTTTAAAGCTGAATGATGAAACTGAACTACATTTAACATCATAAAACAACATAGAGCACCTCAAAAATGACCAAAACAACCTCACTTCACTATAAACTGTAAAGTTTTCTATATTTTTGTCACATGTAGACGTAAACACGCACGCCTGTGAGGCGCAGACAGCTGCGGAGCATAAAATGTGTGTAAATAATCAAAGGGGATCTTCCATTCTCACTTAGAAGAAAACTGTCTGATTACCAAACTAATTCAGACTAACTCACATGTCATGATTCCTCAGGTCGACAAGATGTAGAAAATGACCCATGCCCATAAATAGCTACATGAAATTGTGCGTAATTTTGGAATAATGGCAGCTTGGAGCTGCTGAAGGACATCATCTATAGAAGAATTGTAAGGGAGCGTACTTTCAGGGATCACATTGACCTGCTGGCACAGGATGATGTCTGCATTATTAGCTGGTTTAAAGTGCTCAGAGCCATTCTTTAGGAACAATGCACTGAACTGTGGGAAATTAGGAGGAGCTGTGTACCGGTATCGAATCAAATCCTCACCATTCTGGGTTTTGAAAGAACTAGAGCCTTTAGGAGGGAGCTGGTTGACACGTCGGGTGTTTTCACAGTCTTTCCTGAGCCGTGCGGCTCCAGAGATATTTTTCTGCAGGTGCTAAGGGGGGGCTAAGCATTTTACTGAGGATGCTATGAAGGGTAATTTGTTCTTTCAGTTCTCAAGGTCAATGTGTGTCATTCACATCACATGTGGTACATAAGGTGGAACGAAACTATGGACAGGGTCCCAGTTACATCCAACAAAAATACAAATTGTAAAGAAAAACAGTAAAAAAGATCCGAGACATGAAATAAGAAAAACACTAAACTAAAAATACACTAAGCACTACTAGTACAAAACAATGCGCCAAACAACAGCAGCACGAACATGAGTCTGTGTGAGCAGATGAGGACGAGTGAACACAGCAACTTGAAATAGATCAGCAGCATGAGATCAGCAGCACATAACCAAATGGTATTACAGTGATTTGTTGTTTTATTTTTCATTCATTAAAGTTTGGCACCCACTGGTTCAGTTTACTGACCAACAACAACTTAATCAATATATTCTACAAAGTACTTCAGTGACTGATTCTGATTAGTAAAGGGTGAATATGTTATTGCAGGGAGTTCTATACCAGAACAAATGAATAATCATCCAAATAAAGTTGTCTTTTAAGTTTTATTACAAAAATAATCAAACTAAAAATCAACAACAATAATAAACAAGCAATAATAATAAATCAGTCAAGGCTTAATTCTCTTGTCTAAGGCAAAATTAACTCTTTAAGCAGAAATTATTTCAGTTTTATACGCGCATGAATTTAGATGCAGTGAGGCTATTTTAATAAAGTTTATTTTGGATTTTGGTTAAAAGTAGTTATTTAATGTGACCAGATAAGTCATTTATTATCACTGCAAGCCAGGAAATGATTTATCAAGTTGTACTAGCTAAAAATGGCATAACCAGAGGCATCATGAGTTTCTGCTCCTTACTGGGTCAGTGTTGAGAGCATCACTCATCTTTGTGGGCTTCAGCTGGTGGATCAGATTGTTTTTGTTTTTTTACTCGATATAATCACTGATTATTATTATTTTTTATTATAGTTGTGTTTTGGGAGGAAAATATAACAACAACCACATGTTAAAGAATATTAACTCAGATGAAAAAGAAAATAATCTGATATTTTCTTGGGGGTGCTGTGACTTTTCCGGGAGGGGGGCGGGGTATAGCACACCCTAGCTCCCCCCTGGAGCCACCTCTGCGTGCCACGCTAGCTGTGGGGGACAGCCTCGCCCGTTTGATGCCCAGATATAGCAAATTCCCCTACACCATGGTTGAAACTTTCCATTGATGTGTAACATTGATTTTCTTGCATCGACTTTGATTTCGGACCACTTTTTTTAAGTTTCAAGCAAGGACTGAACTTCAGATCTTCTGCAATAACAGCGGTTGCTGCCTTCTTTCACTCACGTTATTTTGTTTTATCACTAACCCTTGAGGAATGACTACCAAATTAAAATTTCCACTGGCCTCCACCTCCAAAACTATTACTGTGGTTATTTGGACATAGGGTGGAAGCCTGCCGTGTATTTGTACTGAACTACATATTTAATTATGAGAGGGGATAGAGCGGTCCAAGTAGCCGGTGCTGCAGCGTTCAGTTCCATGTAAAATGGGAAGTATGAAGAAAAGGTATGCAGAAACATGTGTGTGCAGTTTTATAAATTTTAACATTGTTGTGCGTATGCAGTTGTTGTTTTT
The DNA here is from genome assembly GCA_038048925.1 of Garcialebias charrua. Classification (NCBI taxonomy): domain Eukaryota; kingdom Metazoa; phylum Chordata; class Actinopteri; order Cyprinodontiformes; family Rivulidae; genus Garcialebias; species Garcialebias charrua. The sequence goes on from JBBPBX010027808.1 coordinate 24,038, forward strand.
GTTTTTTTTAAGTGTGGTGCTGTCAGGGGAGGCAGGGGAGGAAGTGCCTCACCTGTCATCATGACAAGTAAAATACTAACAATGATAAGAGAAAATACACTTGACTACTTCACTGTTCTATAAAACAGTTTTCTGAATTATTTCAACACTTCAATGTCAAAATCACGGAATTTATGCATTGCCTTTTCAAACACATGGAAGAAATGCACTGGGTGAAGCAGTGTAGTGCAGTGGCTCACCTCTGGGTCATATATAATATATAAAGTATGCGGTTGGTGCATGCCCATTGCTGTTTCTCTTTATATCAATATACATGTTTGATTACATGTGTGCTGTACATGTTGATATTCTATAGTCTGTCTAATACAGTATATTGAATGAATGTGTATAACACATTTCTGCTTATCTAATCGGTCATAAATGCAAAGTTAAAATACACAGTGAGGCAAAAAGTACCGTACCACACCAATAGGGGGCAATACTGCCCCATAGGGACAATGAAATTAATGTGGTGTATTCTTCTGTTTCTCGTGTTACTCGTTTAAATTTGTTTGGACAAAATGGAAAATCACATCTCAAAATGAAAGGATTTTTCTAAACTCATCCTCATTTTTCCAAACTCGTTCATTTAAAAATAAAGGTAATAAAAGTGTTTTTATTTTTTTATTTTAAAAGCAAGGATTATGGGGTTAATTAAAGCATAATTAGATGTATTTTTAAAAGAAAAAAGGCTAAATTGAAATATAAGCTTCTATTTTATTATATATTTATTTATTATTTTATCAAACAGCATGAGATACATTTTCATTGTTATGCTGATGATACACAGTTATATTTGCCCATGAAACACAATGAATCCAATCAGCTATTTAAGTTGTAAGTTTATTAAGTTAAGACATAAACTTAACTTTATGTGTTATATACATTAAAACTTGGATGACTCTTAATTTTCTGCATTTAAACTTAAGGCTGAAATATACCTGAGCGTACATGCAGTACGCCTATACGCCACGTACGTACGCCAAGGCAAAAGCGTAGTCCCGCGTAGCCCCTCAGGGCACGAACGCGCAAAGCTTTTTTTTTTACGACCGCGAACGCGATGCGCGGTGTCTGACCATAAACTTCCCCGGCGCCGGACTGTTTTGTATGTTACACAAATGAAATAAATTCCCCTTCTTTATCGCTGATCGGGCCTTTTCTTTTGTTTTTTTGCCTAAAGTCAAGTAATCGCTTCTTCCTCCGTTCACTCGATGATGAAATGAATGAATTCAGGTCCTACCTGGGTGCGCGATGTTTTAAATATCCCTGGTGGGCTGTGTGCTGCAGGAAAAGCGCTCCCTGTTATTATTTTTATTTCTGAGAGAACTTTTTATAACATATATAGTAGAAACACCGCATCAGAACACCGCAGCGGTCTTCAGCGAGCTGCTCATGAGCTGACTGAAAGCTGTCAATCATTTCAGTAGGCGTGTCAGCAAGTGACCAATCAGCGAGCTCAGTTGAGTCCCCTCCGTGCGCAGCTGCTCATATTACAACAAGGATACGCGAGCATTTGAAAGCTGATAGTTTCTGAAGCTATATCAGCGAAAAGCATGCGCACAAAATGCACGCGTAGAGTGGCGTACCTGAGGACGCTCAGGTATATTTCACCCTTTAGACAAGACCGAGGTTGTGGTTTTTGGACCTGAGCAAGCATCAAATACATTTTTCAGTCTTTCACTTTCTCTAGATGGCATTAATCTGGCCTCCAGTTCTAAAGTTAAAAATCTTGGTGTTATTTTTGATCAGAAGAACAATGGTTTGAGAGAGGAGTAAAGGAGGCCATCTTTGTGAAAAGAAACCGTCCATCATTAAACAGAGGTGGAGGCCTCCATGTTCAACTGTCCCTCTCTTTACAATGCTGTTATTGCTAGTATCACTCAGCCCCTTGTGAATAGCAAACAACCATCAGGGTGCTAATTTATAAGACTGAGCTGAATACAGTACTGTACAGCACCTCAGACTGAAGGTCTTTCGGATGAAAGACAAAATGTTTCTACAATTTTTGATTGTTTTTTGAACCCATTCAGAGGACCTGACTTATTTGTTTTTAGAATTTTTTTTTAAGTCTTCAGTTGATCCAAAATGCTGCTGCCAGAGTCTTAACTGGAGTTAGTGGGAGAGATCATATCTCTTCAGTTTTAACTTCTTTCCATTGGCTCCCTGTCAAGTCCAGAATTGAATTCAAAATCTTACTTCTAACCTACAAAGCTCTCAACAACCTAGCTCCACCTTATTACAGATCTTATTGTTCCATATTTTCCTAACAGAGCACTTGGCTCTCAGGCTGCAGGTTTACTTGCGGTTTCTAGAGTTTCCAAAAGCAGAATGGGAGGCAGAGTTTTCAGGTTTCTCTCTTGTGAAACCAACTTCCAGTTTCTGTCCGTGAGGCTGACACATTGTCCAGTTTTAAAACTGAACTTAAAATTTTCCTTTTTGCTAAATCCTATAGTTAGGGTTGACTTGGGTTTCCTGAGCTGTCCCTTAGTTATGCTGCTATGGGCTTATGCCGGGTACCCACCAGACGTGTTTCGGCCAGCGGAAGCAGCTGGTTTACATTGAAAGTCTATGTGGAGACGCGTCGAGGCGCGTCGAATCGTGAAGCGGCGCGTTTTGAGTGTTTGAAGCGGCGCGGCAGCACGCGGCAGTTCCTTTCCGCGCACGCGCGCGTCCGAAGAAACCTATGCGTCGAGCAGCCAAGGGTCAAATATTTGAACTTTCGACGCTCGACGCATCGCAGCAACCAATCGGGAGAGACTCTGCTATGTGATGACGCAACGAAAACGGGACATTTTTTGGACTTTTTAAACTTACCCCATCGAGCCTCCATGAAGGAACCAGCCTCCGGTAAGAAACTTGGCATTTTTACAGTTGCTGCTGTCCGCTCGAGCGTACGATCACCCCAAACATAAAAAAAGTTTTAATCTCAACAAAGACTTTTGGAGCTGCAGTTCGGCTCGTAGAAAACCCACTCAAGTAGTAACGAGGCTCACGTACAGCTGATTTCGTCTGCCCGGTGTACAAGAAACAACCGGAAAAGGAGCCAGACCCCCCTCCTCTGCCTCCTCCCAGGGCGCGTCATCAGACGCGTCTTCAGTGGCTGTGTGAAAGTGACAAGCGGCCAAAAGGGGGCGGCAGGAGTGTTTCGACGCGTCTGGTGGGTACCCGGCATCAGACTGCTGGAGGACAAACGGACCACATCTCTTCACTTTGCTACTGTCTTTAATTACTCTGCTCATCTGTTTTGTATTTGTAATTATTTTTTCTATCCTTGATGTGTTTTTGTCTTTTGGGTTCACCTGCACCTACATCTGGACCTGCCATTCTGTGTTTATTTGACTCTACTTTAAACCAGCCAGTCAAAGCAGATGGCCGCTTGTCCTGAGCCTGGTTCTGCTGGAGGTTTCTTCCTGTTAAAAGGGAGTTTTTCCTTTCCACTGTTGCCTTTGTGGTTGTTCAGGATGGGAGACTGCGACAAAGTGAAGATTCAACGAGTCTGCTGGCTTCCTTAGATAGAGAACTTTACTAATTGGCTTTTCTATGTATGTGAATATTCTTGCAAAGTCAGGGTATCAGTAAAAGGTATTAAAAGGTAGGCCTAAATGAAATTATCACAAATTAAGGCCATTAACAAGTATTAAAAAAGTAATAAATGTCATCTGACGAGGTATAATTTTTTAAAAACCTACACAACTACTGTCCAGATGAACTGATTGAGAATGAGCGGATTTGATACCTGGACTATTGAGAATTAACTTTCTTGTCTTGAACCACTTTGGACATGTCTGCCTGCCTGGGAGGAGTCGACGAGGGACACGCCCCCAGAAACCATCTTGGCTACAGCAAACTGGTTGGTCCACATAAGTTGCTTACTTGGTGGGTTAACTTCAGTGTGCTTTGGACTACTCTGACTGAGGAAGCCCTCTGGAGTGAGGGTGAAACGTTTCTGCTAAAAAGAAACTGTCCAGATGAACTGATTGAGAATGAGCTGATTTGATACCTGGACTATTGAGAATTAACTTTCTTGCCTACACAACTATATTTTTCTCGTTCTGTCGTCTAAAAAAATGTCTGTGAATTTATTTTTCTTTTCTAATTTTATGTTCCGAGTAGGACCTTAGCTAAAACAATGACGTCATATCGTTGGTCACGTGTGCGTTCGCACCTACAGCTGGCTGAGGCGCCGTGCAAGGCTTATATTGACATGTCTGTGAAAAGAAACAGGAAAAAGGAACGCGCCTTGATCCTTCGACATTTAAGAAAAGTACCTAAACAATTATTTTTTAGCTCGAAATTATAGCAAAGGTGTGTCGCAGGCTAACGTTTTCTCGTTAAATCAGCTTTATTTAAAAAAAATGTTTCGCTGCCTATGTCCTCCGTGAACGCGCAGCGGTGAGAAACAGGAAAGCGGAGCGCGGCTCGTTTCGCCGACATTTAACAAGAAAAGTACCTAAACAATTATTTGTTAGCTCAAAATTATAGCAAATGTGTGTCTCAGGCTAACGTTTTCTTAATAAATGCACCTTAATCGTTAAATCAGCTTTATTTAAAAAAAATATTTTGCTGCCTGTGTGTCCTCCGGGATCGCTCAGCGGTGAGAAACAGGAAAGAGGAGCGCGGCTCGTTTCGCTGACATTTAACAAGAAAAGTACCTAAACAATTATTTGTTAGCTCGAAATTATAGCAGAGGTGTGTCTCAGTCTATCATTTTCTTAATAAATGCACTTTAATGGTAAATTAGCTGCATTTCGCTGCCGTGGTGCAGCTGGATTGAAGGTTCCAAGTAGAGAGGTGGGGAGAGTATGGCAGGTCGATTGGGTCATTAATAGCTAGTGAAGATTCTCAGTCATCCAGGACATAGTGAATTCTAAAAAGTGCAAGAAAAAAACAATAAAGTATAAAATAATAAATAGTATAATAAATAAAGTCCAGTTGTTTTTGTCTTGAACTTTTTTTAATTTGTCATTATTGGCACGTTTTCCTATTACATGATACAACAGCCAACAGCATGCCACACAACTATTACTATACCGTACTATGGGGCCCATCAAGTATTGCTGTTCTTTTTTTTTTTTTTCAGTCAGAATGAATGTAAACTGTCATATCGCAGCTAAAAATGCTTTATAAATATGGGGGGAAAATCCATAAATATGTCACTTCGGCCTATAAGTTGCAAGGCATGTTAATTATGCAAAAAACTGTGATTTACAGGATGAAAAATACAGTAGTTATTCTTTTTCTCCATCTCTTTTTGAATTGTGCATGTGTTCAGTGTTGAATTATTTTAACTAAACTGTTCTGTTTTCAAGTTTACAGTTTTTCATTTGCCATTAGAGATATGTTATGTGTGGGAACAATTAAACTTTTTCTCTTGGGTTAGTTTTAAATAACAAGTAGGTCAGTGCTTTTATTGAGGCAAGAAGCAAATTGATGTATCCAGTAATTATTATAAAACTACATTTACTACCAAAGTTTAGGAAGAAAATGACAGTAATTTATCACTTTACAATTAGTTGCTCTGAACTGAAATACAAGAGGTTGCTGCTACGGTTGCAGCTCAGTGTCGTGATGGTATTAAAAAATATTGTGATGGTATTAAAAAGGTATTAAAAGGTATTAAATTTAACTTAAGAATTTCTGTATATACCCTGAAAGTGCCCTGAGATAACTTTGTTGTGACTTGGCGCAATATAAATAAACTGAATTTAATTTAAATTAATATTTTGGGCTCATTTGAGCAACCGATTCCAGATGAGTCAGTGCCTCACCTGTCCCAAACCTCAATGCATGTCACTGGTCATTACTGTAAAATAAAAATAATACTGTACCAGTGTGGTATTTTGAAGAAAGCACACAGAGTACAAGGACTGAACATAGGACGGGTACAAATCATGGACAAACGCAGCCCAAAGGAGGCATGATAACTTTGTGAGAATCTTTATCACAGAGTCTTTGTAACAGTGTCACATGCAATGCTCATGCTCCATTAATCACACAGCCTGGATATGCGACTGGGATTGTATTGGATGATACCACAGGAGAGGGTCTGAGACAGCATGCAGCTGAAGTGCTAATGTTTATTCAGAGCGTAAGCAGCGGTTGGCCACAGGCCGTGATAGGCCACTGTGAAATGTTTCTGACAGAGGCAGCACGTTGCCTTCGCCACTGTAATGTGTGTGCTTGTGTGCGTCTCTGTGTGTATTATGTAATTTTCACCAAGTTTACGTTGTAGTTGCCATTGCACATCGTGCTGTTTAACCTCAGTGTGATATTCAGCAAAAATGAAGTTAATCTTTTATTTTATTATGGCTGGTAAAGTGATCGTTCAGATCTTTTAATGCAGGCTTCTGTAGTCCAAGTGAAGCCAAGACTAGAGTGATTTGCCGCTGTCCCAAAAACAATAGTGGTTATAGCCCTGTTGCCTCACAGCAAGATGGTCACAGGTTCACACCTCAGTAATGCCTGTTAGTTAAACGGTAATTTTTCATTCACTGTACTCCCTCCACGTCTTCATTGGACTACTAGTAACTAAACCAGGAGTCACCAACCTTTTTGAAACTGAGAGCTACTTTGTGGGTACGGAGTCATATAAAGGGCACCAGTTTGATAAACTCTTCGGAAATAACAAAGCGTAAATTGAAAAAAATGTATAATAAACATATTTTTAAGAACATATTTTTAAGATAGACATTTTAAAATATATATAAATACAAAAAAAGAATAACAACTGAATAAAATGAAATTCTAAATGCAGCTGAGTTGTGCTATTTTTAGAACAGGTCTGCAGGCACCTCAAATGGTCCTTGGGGGCACCCGGGTGCCCACGGGCACCATGTTGGTGACCCCTGAACTAAACATTGATTGACAAGAGGTTGTAGCATCCTAGATAGACTAGCTTATCTTGTGTTTCACAGAGATCCTTATGAGTTCCTCAAACTTCTTGTCTCCTCTTTACCTCTTGGGATCCCGTCGCATGATCAAAGTCAAAGTCAAAGTCAACTTTATTGTCAGAACTGCAATATATACAGGACATACACAGGATTGAAATTGCGTTTCTCTCAGTCCCTCGGTGCAACAGTAACCATTTAAACACTAAAACACTAAAACATTTAATAAACATAAGCATAAAATAGTAAAAGTGTAACACTGTCCTGAGTTTTTTCATAATAGTATAAAAGTATGAAAATTTACACCAACACTGAAACACCAAACACCCCTAAAACACCAAACACCCAATGAACATACAGTAAGCATAATAATAATAATAATGATGAAAGGCAAGTCAATGCCTTGCCTGAATGTTAGTCTTTCCTTCAACTAAGAAAGAAAAATCCCTGACTCCAACTCAGCCTTTTCACTCCCAACCTGTCTGTTCTCCGATAAACAGCATCACCTTTCCTTCACCTCTGGACCTCTCCTCTCAGCACAGAACCACAGTCCCATAATAGTGACCCTCCGAGTCCAGAAACCAAACAAACAAAGTAAGACTCTCCCAAGTTCTTCAACAAGATAACATTGTGGAAAGACATCACCCTCATCATCTTCTGCAGATCCTGCTGTCCCAGGTCCATCTCCACCAACACCAATAAACCTGCCTACCTCTTTACTATTGCCTTGGTCCTTTTCACTGTTCAGCTCTCTGGGTTTGTGTTGAAATTAATAAATTGTACCTTTTTTTAATTTTACTTGTTTATTTGATAGGGAAAGATACAATATTATAGATCAAAACAATCTAATGCCTGCATCACAGTGTATATAGCCAACGCTAATTCGCAACACCTGTCCCTAGATGGGCCTTTAAAGGGGACCACAGATAGGTTTTTAAAAATTTTATGGTATGGCTGTGGGCTATCCAGACAATGTTCATTCAATTTAATACACAAAATAATTCTTAGATAATCAATTATACCCTTTTTAATTCTGCCATTTTTAACTTTCGTTTTGAACGACTGGTTTATGATAATGAGCTCTCATGGCCACGCCCTTCAAAGATCTGTTTACATTAACTCCGCCCTCTGTAACAGCCAGTATCTCTAATCTGTTGTTGTTTTAAAATTAGCTCTTTTTTTATTACTCATTTGACTTACTGTTAGTGCTAGCTTAAGATAACTTACCGAAAGCCGTCTGCGCGCGCCGCCATTATCTGCTCCCTTTAGCCCAAATCCGAGGCTAAAAATAGCTCGTTCCTCCTCCGCCCTTTTAGGTCCGCTCGTTGCATGCTACACTTTTGGGAGCAATCTCTGCTTCAGTCCAGACACATACACAAAGTTCACTGAGTGTTTCCAGTTAATTTATCCGTATGAGGCAACCTCTGCTCCTCAAAAGCTATCAGTTCCCAGCAGCTCCCGCCCGCAGATGGTCCCTTCGCCGGCGGTCTGCTCGTTTTCCGTCTGCCGGCTGCTCGTTGGGAGCGATCGCTAATACGCTAAAAATTGAACTAAAACGTAAAAATAACAATTATACTTTATTTATAAAGCCATTTAAAACAACCACAGCTGCAACAAAGTGCTGTACACATGAAATTAAGAACATTTAAACAAAAGATGAGATGAAATCAGGAAAAACAACCGTCACGTCTTTTATACTGAAGTGGGTTGAGCCTAACGAGGGGTTGCTAGGTGAGGGGCTGGACTCAAGGTGCGGGGGGATTGTCCTGCAGCTTGTGACGTCACAAACCGCAGGATTTGAAAACGAAATGTTTCTATCAAAGCAAAAATAAATATACTTGGAGTAAATAAACCACTGGGTGCATTTTTTTTTTGGCCCTAGGACTGTTTTTTTATGAAGTACATACCCAAAGTTGAGTAAAAAAACATTAAAAAGTGAATTTTGAATATGTGGTCCCCTTTAACAGTTGGTTAAATGAAAAGTTAAGATCAACAGACAAATGACAGATGGACAGATAGATGGATGAATGAACTTCTGCTTTTATTATTATATATTTTTAGATCGCAGTAGTCCCTCAATTATCTCAGGAGTTACGTTCCACACTCCCCCATGATTGGTAAAAAACTGTGAAGTAGGAATGCTATTTATTTTAATATTTATTTATATTTTAAGGCTTTATAAACCCTTCCCACACTCTTGTAATGTTCTAAACCAGGGGTGTCAAAGTCAAATACACCGAGGGCCAAAAAAACAAATTTGCTACAAGCCAAGGACTGGACTGGTTCAATGTTTATTAAGGGGGTGATATAATAATTTTTTTCTTCTTTCTGCACTCTTTTCATTCAATGTTTTCTTTTTGATTAATTTGTTTTATTTTGTCTCTTTTAAATGAATGAATAAATGAATTAAATAAAATATTAAATCCGATAATTCTCAATCAGGTCATCTGGACAGTTTCTTTTCAGTAGAAACGTTTCACCCTCACTCCAGAGGGCTTCATCAGTCAGAGTAGTTCCAGCACTACTCCAGCTCTGACTAGCCTTTAACTCTTTGGTCTGAGTTCAACGCAATTTCTACAAAATGTGATTGTTTAAATAGTTATCACACATGTAAGACAATAAATCTTGTTCACTGAACCACACTAGAAAAGGTCTAGACTGTTGTTTAGTTCTGGCCCCTGCTGTTTTCCCTTTACATGCTGCCTTTAGGTCAAATTATTAATCAGTTCAACATTTCTTTTCACTGTTATGCCGACGATACACAGCTTTAATAAATTCAATTTATACCGCACTTTTCATTAATAAAAATCTCAAAGTGCTACAACAATAAAACAAGTGATAAAATCAAGTAAAATCAACAATGATATCAACTAAGATTAAAGACAGAATCACGTGGAGGCAGAATAGGCCTGCTTAAAAAATTAATAAATAAATAAATAAAACAAGTGATAAAATCAACTAAAATCAATAATAATATCAACCAAGATCAAAGATAAAATCATGTGGAGGCAGAATAGGCTTGCTTAAAAAGAAAAGTCTTTAAGCCGTTTTTGAAATCAACCAGTGACTGTGGAGCTCTCAGGTAGTCAGGGAGGGAGTTCCATAGGCGGGGGGCAGGCACACAGAATGCCCGGTCTCCCATTGTCCTTAACTTGGTTCGTGGAATGTGAAGTAGATTACTGTTCTGTGATTGTAGAGACCACAGTGTCGAAAGCTGCAGTGAGGTCAAGGAGGACAAGGATGGAGGGAGAACCAGTGTCAGCAGCCAAGAGGACATCATTTGTAAATCTCAGCAATGCAGTCTCAGTGCTCAGGACTGGAGCATCCTCATCTTCCCCATTGTCATCTCCATCTTCACTCACTGCCCTCTCGACCTGCCTGGAGGAAATAAGGGCATGGATGAATCAGAACTTTCTTCAATTAAACTGTTCCAAGACTGAGGCCATACTGATTGGCACCCCTCACCAGATACAAACATCAACTTTAACAACAATCTCCTTCTCTGGTCAAGACATCCCCCTCTCCACCTCTGTTACAAATCTTGGAATAAAAATGGACTCTCATCTTACATTTGAAAATCACATTAAGCATCTGTTTAAAACCTGCTTCTTCCATCTTCGAAACATCTCCAGACTTCGCCCATCTCTGACTTTTTCTGATGCTGAGAAACTCGTCCATGCCTTTGTCTCCTCCAGGCTCGACTACTGCAACTCCCTGTTTATTGGAATCCCTGGCAAAAATCTTCAGAAGCTTCAATATATTCAAAACAGTGCAGCAAGGATTTTATTGAGAGCTCGTAAATTTGAACATATTACACCCATTCTCCATAACCTCCATTGGCTTCCTGTCACCTACAGAATTCAGTACAAAACTGCTCTCATTACCCATCAATGCTTACACGGAACTTCACCTGACTATCTAAAGGACATTCTTGCACCATATTCATCCACCCGGTCTCTACGATCACAGAACAGTAATCTACTTCACATTCCACGAACCAAATTAAGGACCATGGGAGACCGGGCATTCTGTGTGGCTGCCCCCCGCCTATGGAACTCCCTCCCTGACTACCTGAGAGCTCCACAGTCACTGGTTGACTTTAAAAACGGCTTAAAGACCTTTCTTTTTAAGCAAGCCTACTCTGCCTCCACGTGATTTTATTTCTGATTTTAGTTGATTTTATTATTGATTTTACTTGTTTTATCACTTGTTTTTATTTGATTTTTGATTTTTGTTGCACTTTGTAGCACTTTGAGATTTTTGTTCATGAAAAGTGCGTTATAAATTAAATTAATTATTATTATTGTTTTGATTCAAATATTTTTTATTTTTTGGTAATTCCTAAGATGATCCATGCACAGACTGTCAGTAAGGTACAGTAGAAATCGCTTGTTCAGCAGCCTCCTTTTCACTTGTCTGTCACATATGTTCTCCCTTTCTTCCCGTCGTGAGCTCTTGATCACTTTCCTTTCCCCTCTCCACCACATTCCGCACAGTTTTGTCATCCTGCCAAAGAAACAAATGGGAGCGCCTCCTTTCAGTCGCCACACTTTTCCTTTGTCTCATGCTTCATCTGGGCACTCATATTCAGACGCCATACTCATGGAGCCCTTTTCACTATGGCCAGTCACATGTTACACCCGGAGCAGGATGTTGGATAAAAAAAATAATTTAATAAGCTCATATCTAGCAAGAACTTCCACCGTCTGAAAGAATGTTGTTAAACACGTTGAGGAAAGCATGTTGTTCGTTTGTAAGTGGGTCTGTGCTCTTTATTTTTCCTTTCAGCTAAATTGATGTATCTACATAGCAGTCAGAGCTTGTTATTTACACCAACAATTGAATGAGACTGTCTGAAGCTGTGACTTTTAATTAATTTCCGAGCGTTGTTTCCCTTTTTTCTAAGATGATCTCCGGTGAAGCATGGCAGTGGTGAAATGTTTTAATCAGACGGGTAAATGGAACAATTCTATCAGTTAATTTGGTGTTGTCTTTATTTTTACATGGGTGATTAACCATGTTACAAATTGTTCAACTGGCTGGGTGGATTAGCTGGATTAGATGTTCAGTGTGTGTGTTTGTGTGTTGGATGCCAAATGATGATGATTTGGTGAGCTAATTGTCAATCAGAGGTATAGGCAGCACAGGGAGAAAGACTTGACCTGAAACGAGCAAGAGAAGTGATATAATACCTGCCTGACCCCTCGCCTCTGAGCCAACAGAAGAAGTCACTTAAGTCTTTCTTCTGGGATGAAGAGAGGTATGTTTGTGTCAGGGACACCCACGGAGGAGCTCAGGATGACAGTGAGAACCTCTCATTTTCCTTTGTGTTCGTCAACAGTCCTAGCTCTTTGGTAGCTGCTCAGTGATGAGCGTGTTTATTTTGCCGTCACACTCAAAATCCAAGCAGCTGAATGTCTTGATGCATCCTCAATCATCCAGGTAAATAAATCCAAAAATGATAAGTCAGGTCATCTGGACAAGCAGCTGAAGCTGATGGAGCTGATGCAAGGTTGTTGTGATGAACAGAGGATGAGGTCTTATCCGTCATGTTGATGACCCTGTTCTGTTTAGGAATTTTCTCACATGTGGTATAGAAAAAGCATATGTCATGCTGTCAGTAATCATATATAATATCTACTGCAAATATAGGAGTGTTAGCATATTGGGCATTCACGATTTTACTGGAAGAGTTTGAGTTGAACATCTTCGTGACAAAGGAGTAAGCCCAGGCAAGCAAATGATCACTGTCATGCACAAACCACATGAGGTAAGTTTATGTCCGTAGCCCTTTCTTTCTGTTTTTTTTTTTTTTTACAAATTTTTTAACTTATCGTGCACTCACCACGGTGTCTTTCTTTCCGACAATATGACAGATGCATATCAAGATGTGCAGTCTGCTCGGGGGAGATAAGGACCAGTTAGGTGCTGGGGTTGCAACATCCCACTGAGCCAATGAGTGAGCACAACTCCTTTTTCATACCGATCCTCCACTGATAGGCCTGCAGTCCGTGAGTGAGCATGAGCGATGCCCCTGATCATTTCTGTCTTCTCTGAATTCTGGCACGCTTGCATCGTGT
>JBBPBX010027809.1:14046-25552 GCA_038048925.1 Garcialebias charrua
AGGTTGAGGAGCATCAAGTGTAGAACCACTAGACTGAGGAACAGCTTCTACCCTGAGGTTGTTAGACTCATGCATATCTAACCAGGATTATCACTGTGAAAAATCACCATAATGCCACTTGATTGTTGAAATGTGCTGCTGGTTATCCATGCTGCTGATCTCATCATGCTGATGATTTATTTAATGCTGCTGTGTTCATTCATTCATACTCATCTGCTCACACAGACTCATGTTCATGCTGTTCAGCATATTGTTTTTATGATACTAGTGCTTAGTATATATTTAGTTTTACATTTTTTTTAGTTCATCAAGATTAACGCCCGGAAGGCCTCTGGTCCTGACAACATACCTAGTTGTGTGCTGAAGGACTGTGCAGGGGAACTCGCAGCGGTCTTCACGGACATCTTTAACATCTCACTGAGCCAGGCCATCGTCCCCACCTGTTTCAAAGCCACCACCATCATCCCTGTCCCAAAGAAGGCAACGCCCGCATGCCTCAATGACTATCGCCCAGTAGCACTCACCCCCATCCTGATGAAGTGCTTTGAACGGCTAGTCATGAAAAGCATCACATCTGTCCTCCCTGCCTCCCTGGATCCCTTCCAATTTGCATACCGACCTAATCGCTCAACCGACGATGCCATCTCCTCTGCCCTCCACACAGCTCTCACACATCTGGACACGAAGGACTCTTATGTTAGAATGCTGTTCATCGACTTCAGCTCGGCATTCAACACCATCATCCCCCAACAGCTCATCCATAAACTGGACAGTCTGGGGCTGAACACCTCAATGTGTAACTGGCTGCTAGACTTCCTGACCGGGAGACCACAGACAGTACGGGTCGGGAGTAACACATCTAGCACCATCACATTGAACACAGGGGCCCCACAAGGATGTGTGCTGAGCCCCCTTCTATTCACCCTGCTAACACACGACTGCACACCATCATACAGCTCCAACCACTTCATCAAGTTTGCGGACGACACAACAGTGGTGGGTCTCATCAGCAACAACGATGAGACGGACTACAGGAACGAGGTGAGCCGCTTGGCCTTGTGGTGCGGACACAACAATCTCACTCTCAACGTGGAGAAGACAAAGGAGATTGTTGTGGACTTCAGGAAGAGGGATGCCCAACATGCCCCTCTGACCATCAACAGCACCGCAGTGGAGAGAGTGGACAGCACCAAGTTCCTGGGAGTGCACGTCTCAAAGGACCTGTCCTGGAGCAGGAACACTGCATCACTGGCCAAGAAGGCTCACCAGCGTCTCTACTTTCTCCGCAAGCTGAAAAGGGCTGGAGCTTCAACCCCCATCATGTGCACCTTCTACAGAGGTGCCATAGAAAGTGTCCTGACCAGCTGCATCACTGTGTGGTTTGGTGCATGTACTGCATCCTGCCGCAAGAGCCTCCAGCGCATCGTGAGAGCAGCTGAGAAGATCGTCGGCACCTCCTTCCCCTCACTGCAGGACTTACACAGCAACCGCCTCACTCGGAAAGCCCTCTGCATGGCAGGTGATCCCACACACCCACTACACAGCTGCTTCAGACTGCTGCCATCAGGGAGGAGACTGAGGAGTCTCCAGGCTCGAACCAGCAGACTGAGAGACAGCTCTGTTCATCAGGCAGTCAGGATGCTAAACACTCTGCCTGCTCTGCCTCCCCTCCCATTTGAACTGCCTTAACACAAAAAACTTTCTCACACATTACCACACAACACAAAGATTTTAACACTGGACTCTGTGTCATCAAACGGGTTATTCACTAAACTCTCGGTCATGTGCTCATTCAGTTTGCACTACTTCTCATATTTGCACTAATGTTTGTATTACATTACTGCCTATAGTCATACTACTGTTTACATTCACTGTTTACATTTATTAATACTGTTTACATTTATTATACTGTTTACATTTATTACTACTGTTTACATTTATTACTACTGTTTACATTTACACTACTTTTATATCTACACTACTGCTGATACATATACAGTATTCTCTGACTAGCCTTATTTAAGGATGCCCAATGTGCCTTATGTGCCTTACTGCATATGCCACTTTGCCTCTATACCAACATCAACTACCTCATACATATACTGTGTACATTAACTCATATGCTGCTTTGCCACTCTTTGCAAATGTCAATGCTAGAACCTTCAGTTTATTTTATAGATATACTTTTTATACTTTTTATACTACTATGCAAAAACTCAGGACAGTATTACACTTTTATTATTTCATTTTATGCTTATGTTCATTAAATGTTTAGTGTTTTAGTGTTGGTGTAAATTTTCATACTTTTATACTACTATGCAAAAACTCAGGACAGTGTTACACTTTTACTATTTTATGCTTATGTTTATTAAATGTTTTAGTGTTTTAGTGTTTAAATGGTTACTGTTGCACCGAGGGACTGAGAGAAACGCAATTTCAATCCTGTGTATGTCCTGTACATATTGCAGTTCTGACAATAAAGTTGACTTTGACTTTGACTTTGATGTGGTGCATATGACAAATAAAGCAACTTTGACTTGACTTTTTATAGCACAATAATGTTGAGATCTGTGTTTTGTTGTGCTTTTTCTCTGTGATTCCCATTTAGTTTTTTTTTTTTACATTCTCCTGTGTTTATTTAGTTCTCTCCTGTGTTTTCCACCCACTTGGTTTCTGATCCTGCCCCTCCCATTCCCACCTGATCCTCATCGTCTTTTCCCAGGTGTATGTCATTGTCCATAGTTGGTCTCTCGAAAATCCTGTCAATTTGTTTCCACCATATCTGTGGATTGTGCTTCCCAGCCATTATTCTCAGCTTCCTGTGTTTCCCGGTGTCCTTGATTTTTGTAAGTTTACACTGCCACGTCAGCTGTTTGGTTTTGTATTTTATGGTTTAATAGATAAGTAATTTCTTTTTTTCTCGAGTTTCCCAGAGTTCTGTCTGCATCTGGGTTCAACAAATAAAGTCTTATGCAACAACTATTTACAGAATATAATTGACTGCACTTTCAATCATGAAACTGACACTCCATTCTGTTATTTTACTGTTCATATTTGTTAAAACTATAACTTCTAAACATAACAAAAATACATTTGTATTTCTCCTATCAAAGAGTTTATGTTGCCTAATTTATAATCTGCTTGGATGTTTCACCTTTAGACCTGCATGTATTTTTTTATTTTTGTATAACTCTAAACAAACAAGACCTTAATCCATACAGAATTTATTTTACAAGCATATTCAAATGATGAAAAGAAGTGTGGACACTAAAGAAGGAGTGATTTGTGACTGAAAATCCATTTTATTCACACACAAGCATCCAGCTCAAGCCTCTATTTTAAAACAATGCACATCCTCTTTCTTTTCACAGAATCACCATGTCATCTAAAATTTCTTCTGTTCATCTTTCACCTTCATCTTTTCCCACAACCAGTTAGCTTAAATGGTTTTGCCAATGCTTTCAGCTTCTGATCTGGGAAAACATTTTTTTAAACACCCAGAAACAGACAAGATTTTCACTTTTGATAAATTAAAGCTACACACTCACACACGGTATCATTCTTCATCTTGTGTTTGACAATTTGCACCAAAATGATTGCTTTGATGAATAGAGGTAGCAATTATTTACAAATCACAAGTGTCACAGAGTTAGATTCAATCTCATGCTCCAGATATAATTGTTGAAGTGAACATTTTAAGCAGATTATCATCCCAAAATGCTGGGTGTCACATGCAAACATCAGCATAAAGGGAAACAGAGTGGGTGGAGGCAGAGATGCTTTATACAACTGACTAATTTGATTTATTCTAAATTTGGCTTTTTGATGACTTTGGTGCACTTTGTTTATTCCTTTTGAACAGGATGTCTGTTTTCTCTTGTGCAATAGCTTTTCAATCATTCTTCACTTGAGACGCAAGGTTTTTCCTTCCTAATCAGAACGACAGGATTATTTTGCATTCAGTGCAGATTTGTCCTTTTACCTTCTAAATGCCTTTTAACTTTGAAAATGCACCTGATTGGTTGGTTTCTCATTAAATGTACTTGTAGCTTCATCTTATTCAAACTAACCAAACCTCTGATTGCTGCAAATATAATTAGTATTTTTAGGGGGTTGTTACAATTCAGTTGTAATTTCAGTTTATTTTTTTCTTGCCTCTGTTTTTTTTTCCTTAAAAATGTCCAAAATCTCAACAAGCAAATGCGATAAATGTGTCATTTTTAACATTTACCATTCACGCAACTCTCCTCAGCTAATAAATACATGTTAAAATGAGAAATCCATCCATCCATCCATCCAGCCAGCCAGCCACCCAGCCAGCCAGCCAGCAAGCCAGCCATCCATTACCTCTTTAAAAGAAAGCCATACTGTTTTTAAAAATGCTTGGTGACTCTGGATTGCACTGCATTTATGTTTGCTTCACCAACTACTGTCCAAGCTGCATTTTGAAGGGCTGCAACCATTTCCTCAACAGTAACCTGGCCAGAACGGTTGCCAGCAGGGGATGCTGTTTCTCCTTCAACCATCAAATCAGACATTCTGGGAGATGGGCAGATGTGGGAGGCGTGATCCTAAATAATACTCTGTCTATCTGTTCAGTTTAAACGAATCTGTCATTCAAGACTTAACTTTGCTCTTCTCTTTAGTGTCAGCTTTATCTGATTTACAGAGAAAGTTTCAGTTTAAGAGAAGCTCAGACTATTTTCAACATTCTCCCTGTGATTCATTTCCTTTATGTGCACTAAAATGTATTTATTGTTACTGAAATATTGATTATATAATAAAGACTCAGTGAACCAGTTGCATGTTTTGATTAATTTCTTTTCTCACCTTTCTTATGGCACCTCATTTTACATTGCAGAAATGAGTTCCAAGACTCATCAGCTTCTTATTCTAAAACACACATTGTGAATGATGCTTCGGTGTCCCTACCCTTTAACAAACGTTTGTGTCATTCTGAGTGATGATGAGAAGAATCAGCAGACACTGCAGAAAAAGGAAACAACAACAACAACAACAAGCATTTAATGAACAGTTTCTCTAAAAAGGCACTTTGTTCTGTTTGCTTGTTGTTTATTTTGGTAGGTGGGTTGGTGAAATGTCTGCAGGGATATAGAAGATGTGGAGGGTTTTGAAGTTGGCTCATTTATGTCTATACTGTACTGTCAGCTTCTTCTACCTCCTTTATTCTTCTATCCGTTGTCTCCCTGCACATTCCTTGTTTTGTGTCTCAATCCACCTCTGTCTTAAGAGTGAAGTCTGGCTCATTGCTCCCAGGACACTCAGGCAGACGCACTTCTTTAGCTGTTGTTTAGTTGTTTTTGTGTGGCAGTCTGCTCTGTGTGCTTTTTGTGGCTTCCCTTGTTTGTGTTTGGGTGCATTCTGTTCCCACATGCAATCTTTTCTAACAGCTGCGTGCATGAGTGTGTGTTGCTTTGCACTTCAACATCAAAGAGAGGCTTTAGGAAAGCTCCTATGTGCTGCCTACACAACTTCCATCTTATTAATTAGGTTTTGCATTCCCAAAGACTTTGTGGATAACAAGACACCAGTTGTGTCAAGAGAAGGTTTGTATATTTTCTTGTTTGTAATATTGACACGTAAATTGTGGATAAACCCTTAAAGAGGGATGGATGAATTGTGTAAAGTGAAACATAATTTTAACAACTTTAGCCTCTTCTACAAATGAGATACAACCAATACATTGTCTTGGGTTTCTCACCAAAACATGTCATTTACATTTGAATGAGTTAGAAACAGCTGAGAAAAAATTGCTTTGATATTTATAAGTTAGTGATGACAAGGTCTTATGAAAATAAAACAAAACAAAAAATAAAATAAAAAAACTTTTTTTTTTCAATATGCATACGAATGATTCAACTTAATCACAGATGGAAACATCAACAAAACAAACAAACAGACAAATAACAAGGTTGTGAATCCTGATGCATGCTCAATAATCCAGGTAGAAAAATCTAATAAAGTTAAGTCTGGTCAGGGACGCTTTTTTGTTGTTGTTGTTGAAATGTTTCATCTTTCATCCAAAGAGATCATTCAGTCTGAGGAGTCACCATACCATACCATACCATACCATACCATACCATACCATTTTATTTATAAAGCACTTTAAACAGGAACAAGTCCACACCAAAGTGCTCAGTCTCATAAATACCCCCTTCTCATAGTGGATCAACCAGTTAGATGGTGCTAAGGTGGTTTCTGTAGTCTACCTTCTCCATGGTTAATTCGTTTGAGGCTCGTTGGACTGATGAAGTCTTGGATGAAAGTAAAATGTTTCAACAAAAACAAACTGTCCAGAGGACCTGTTTTAACTTTGTTAGATTTTTCTACCTGGATTATTGAGCATGAATCAAAATATTTTCAAGCAATTTAGCCATGACTGCCTCAAACCAGCTGACAGGGGAGGGGGTGGACCAGGAAAACCACCTGAGCACCATCCATGAAACTTTTTGACCCACTGTGTGAAGGTGTGTCAAGGTATGTGTAATATTTGTACTCACTAAGCTCCATGCCTTTCTGTCCTGTACTGTGGCATCAACGATAAAGTGTTCCATGTGACAATCAGACTTGATCTGTGAGGAATAGAAAGATCTTGTTTTATTGTCCTCAAGGTTTGATTGATATGATATTGAAATCATATACAGTAATTTATATGATATGGTGACATGTCTCCAAAAACAGTCCTTGACTCAGATTCACTCCTTACTGTCCTCAGTGGACCTTTTGATGATGCTCGGACATGGAGGGGAGGGGCTGAGGGCTGGGCTGGAAGTTATTCTATAAAACTAACTTGTCTGGTTCACGAAGTTAGAGCAGGTCAGTGTGCCAGATGGATGGGGCATTGATAAAAGTGATCTTGTAGGTACCCTGATGCATGCTCAATAATCCAGGTAGAAAAATCTAAAAAAGCTAAGTCTGGTCCTCTGGACATTCAAAAAACAAAAAAACAAAACAAAGCAAAAAATTGTAGAAACGTTTCGTCTTTCGTCCGAAAGACTTCCTCAGTCTGAGGTGCTGGGTTCAGCTCAGTCTTATAAATAGCACCCTCTCACAGTGTTACACAACCAGTTGGCTGATGACAGCCTGAAACCAGCTGCTCACATGATCAAGGAGGACCATCAGCCTAACAATGGATCGTTAGCACCCTGATGGTTGTTTGCTATTCACAGAGGGCTGAGTGATACCAGCAATCACAGCATTGTAGGAGGGGGACAGTTGAACTCGGAGGCCTCCACCCCTGTTTAATGATGGGCGGTTTCTTTTCACAAAGATGGCCTCCTTTACTCCTCTCTCAAACCATCGTTCCTCTCTATCAAGGATGTGAACATCTTCATCCCTGAAAGAGTGACCGCTGGCCTGGAGATGAGTGTAGACTGCAGAGTCCTGACCTGATGATGTTGATCTTCTGTGCTGGGCCATCCTTTTGGCCAGTGGCTGTTTAGTTTCCCCGATATAAGACTGATCACAGCCCTCCTGACACTGAACAGCATACACAATGTTACTCTGTTTTTGCCGGGGGACTGGATCTTTGGGATGAACCAGTTTTTGCCGTAATGTATTTTGAGGTTTAAAAGCCACTGGGACGTTGTGTTTAGAAAATAAACGTCTCAATGTCTCTGAAACCCCTGCAACATATGGAATGGCCACTGGTCTGGGTCTGGGTTCCTTCTTTTCACCTGATGGCTGGCTGGAGTCCTGTTTGGGTTTCTTCTCTGCTTTCAGGAAGGCCCAGTTAGGATATCCACATTTCTCTAGAGCCTGTTTTGTGTGTGATTTCTCCTTCTGTCTGGCTCCTGCGTTAGTGGGGACGCTGTCTGCTCTGTGGTACAGAGTCCTGATGACTCCTAACTTGTGCTCCAGAGGGTGATGGGAGTCAAACTGTAAATACTGGTCTGTGTGGGTGGGTTTGCGGTACACCTCAGTTTGCAAATTTCCTCTATCAGAAACTGAGACCTCACAGTCCAAGAAAGCCAACCTGCCATTTCTTACATCTTCTCGTGTGAACTTGATATATTTATCCACAGAGTTGATGTGATCAGTGAAATGTTGGACTTCCTGAGATTTAATTTTAACCCAGGTGTCATCAACATACCTGAACCAATGACTTGGTGGTCTCCCCGTAAAGGATGTCAAGGCTCTCTTTTCTACCTCCTCCATGTACAGGTTGGCAACAATAGGAGAAACTGGAGACCCCATAGCACATCCATGTTTCTGCCTATAATATTGCTCCCCATATGTGAAGTAGGTTGACTGCAGGCACAGTTTCAAGAGTTGACACAGTTGCTCTGTGGAAAGCGTGGTTCTGCTGTTCAGAGTGGTGTCTGATTTTAACCTTAAACAGACCACCTCTACTGCTTCATCAACAGGAATGCACGTAAAGAGTGATGTAACATCAAAAGAGACCATTGTTTCATCAGTCTCCATGATGACATCCCTCACCTTATCCACAAAGTCCATGGTGTTCTGTATGTGGTGTTCTGAGCTGCCAACTAAAGGGATGAGTACAGATGCCAGATATTTGGAAACATTGTAAGTGACAGAGTTAATCATGCTAACAATTGGTCTTAAAGGTACACCTTGTTTGTGGATTTTGGGTAAACCATACAGACTTGGCGTGGCCTCCCCTGGGTACAGTCTGTGGTACAGAATATTGTCAATAGCCTTGTCCTGCTTCAAAATTTTCAGGCAATCTATCAACTTCTTCTTGTAACCACTTCCTGGATCTCTTTTCAGCGGTTCATAAGTGGTTAAGTCACTAAGGAGTGACATAACTTTCTCATGATAGTCTTTCTGGTTCAAAATCACTGTGCACCTTCCTTTGTCTGCTGGGAGACAAAAACATCATAATTCTCCCAGCAGACAAAGGAAGGTGCACAGTGATTTTGAACCAGAAAGACTATCATGAGAAAGTTATGTCACTCCTTAGTGACTTAACCACTTATGAACCGCTGAAAAGAGATCCAGGAAGTGGTTACAAGAAGAAGTTGATAGATTGCCTGAAAATTTTGAAGCAGGACAAGGCTATTGACAATATTCTGTACCAC
Organism: Garcialebias charrua; assembly: GCA_038048925.1. Taxonomy (NCBI): domain Eukaryota; kingdom Metazoa; phylum Chordata; class Actinopteri; order Cyprinodontiformes; family Rivulidae; genus Garcialebias; species Garcialebias charrua. The sequence continues at coordinate 23,112 of JBBPBX010027809.1, forward strand.
AGACTGTACCCAGGGGAGGCCACGCCAAGTCTGTATGGTTTACCCAAAATCCACAAACAAGGTGTACCTTTAAGACCAATTGTTAGCATGATTAACTCTGTCACTTACAATGTTTCCAAATATCTGGCATCTGTACTCATCCCTTTAGTTGGCAGCTCAGAACACCACATACAGAACACCATGGACTTTGTGGATAAGGTGAGGGATGTCATCATGGAGACTGATGAAACAATGGTCTCTTTTGATGTTACATCACTCTTTACGTGCATTCCTGTTGATGAAGCAGTAGAGGTGGTCTGTTTAAGGTTAAAATCAGACACCACTCTGAACAGCAGAACCACGCTTTCCACAGAGCAACTGTGTCAACTCTTGAAACTGTGCCTGCAGTCAACCTACTTCACATATGGGGAGCAATATTATAGGCAGAAACATGGATGTGCTATGGGGTCTCCAGTTTCTCCTATTGTTGCCAACCTGTACATGGAGGAGGTAGAAAAGAGAGCCTTGACATCCTTTACGGGGAGACCACCAAGTCATTGGTTCAGGTATGTTGATGACACCTGGGTTAAAATTAAATCTCAGGAAGTCCAACATTTCACTGATCACATCAACTCTGTGGATAAATATATCAAGTTCACACGAGAAGATGTAAGAAATGGCAGGTTGGCTTTCTTGGACTGTGAGGTCTCAGTTTCTGATAGAGGAAATTTGCAAACTGAGGTGTACCGCAAACCCACCCACACAGACCAGTATTTACAGTTTGACTCCCATCACCCTCTGGAGCACAAGTTAGGAGTCATCAGGACTCTGTACCACAGAGCAGACAGCGTCCCCACTAACGCAGGAGCCAGACAGAAGGAGAAATCACACACAAAACAGGCTCTAGAGAAATGTGGATATCCTAACTGGGCCTTCCTGAAAGCAGAGAAGAAACCCAAACAGGACTCCAGCCAGCCATCAGGTGAAAAGAAGGAACCCAGACCCAGACCAGTGGCCATTCCATATGTTGCAGGGGTTTCAGAGACATTGAGACGTTTATTTTCTAAACACAACGTCCCAGTGGCTTTTAAACCTCAAAATACATTACGGCAAAAACTGGTTCATCCCAAAGATCCAGTCCCCCGGCAAAAACAGAGTAACATTGTGTATGCTGTTCAGTGTCAGGAGGGCTGTGATCAGTCTTATATCGGGGAAACTAAACAGCCACTGGCCAAAAGGATGGCCCAGCACAGAAGATCAACATCATCAGGTCAGGACTCTGCAGTCTACACTCATCTCCAGGCCAGCGGTCACTCTTTCAGGGATGAAGATGTTCACATCCTTGATAGAGAGGAACGATGGTTTGAGAGAGGAGTAAAGGAGGCCATCTTTGTGAAAAGAAACCGCCCATCATTAAACAGGGGTGGAGGCCTCCGAGTTCAACTGTCCCCCTCCTACAATGCTGTGATTGCTGGTATCACTCAGCCCTCTGTGAATAGCAAACAACCATCAGGGTGCTAACGATCCATTGTTAGGCTGATGGTCCTCCTTGATCATGTGAGCAGCTGGTTTCAGGCTGTCATCAGCCAACTGGTTGTGTAACACTGTGAGAGGGTGCTATTTATAAGACTGAGCTGAACCCAGCACCTCAGACTGAGGAAGTCTTTCGGACGAAAGACGAAACGTTTCTACAATTTTTTGCTTTGTTTTGTTTTTTTGTTTTTTTGAATGTCCAGAGGACCAGACTTAGCTTTTTTAGATCTTGTAGGTACATTGATCTGTGAATACTAGTCTGTTCTCCAAAGCTTTGTAAAAAAATCTGATGAACTCCACCTTGTTGTTTGTAAATCTCCTTTTGTTCCAAGGCAGGTGCTATTCATAAGACAAATTTGTTGTGGACGGTTGAAGTCTTTTGGATGTAAGACAAAACGTTTCAACAAAAAGCTCATGTTCAAATTGTTGTGCCACTTCAGCACCACGGACAGCACCAAGAGTTCTGCAGCAAAGTTGACATTCAGATATTTTAGAACAGTCATTGAAAAAATTGATTGCATGATCCATTCACCTTATATAGATTGTTGAGTCAAAAAACTGACTGACCTATTGAACACCACAATACTTGTCATTTTACTTTTTTTCTCAGGAAACGCTCATGCATGTGGACAAATATTCATTAGTAGAACTAAAACAAAACTGCATCATTGTGTTACAACAAATTTAGGCTTAATTTATTCCTGCAGAAAACAACATTATGTAATGTGTTACAGCAATACTGTGTCAATTGTTAAGTTTTTTCATATTTTATTCATCATTAGAATGTGAAAAGTGTAATTAGTTGCATTGCTAAGATTCTATCAAGTTTCATCATTTCCACGTAGTCTGCAGAAACTGTTTGTGTGGGTGTGAAGGTACATGTGCATTAAAGCATGCATGCTTGTAGACTGATGCATGGATTTAAGGCC
>JBBPBX010027810.1:0-17545 GCA_038048925.1 Garcialebias charrua
TGTATATATTACCACAATGTCATTCCTGTAAGCTGAATAATGTTTACATCACATCACAATGTCAAAATATGGATGAAATTATGTCAGAATTGCTGAGGTTAAACTCCAACTTTACTGTAGTATTAGGCTACTTATACATGAAGCTAAAATGACCTGACACCATATCCTTCACCTAACAAGTGGAGTTTGCTTGCCCCTAGTGAGTTACCACAAACTCAATAACCCAGTACAGGATTTGTCCCATGACCTATTAAAGACCCATCCATCCATCCATCCATCCATTTTCTTCCGCTTATCCGGGGTCGGGTCGCGGGGGTAGCAGCCTAAGTAGGGAGGCCCAGACTTCCCTCTCCCCAGCCACTTGGAGCAGCTCCTCTGGGGGAATCCCAAGGCGTTCCCAGGCCAGCCGAGAAACATAGTCCCTCCAGCGTGTCCTGGGTCTTCCTCTGGGTCTCCTCCCGGTGGGACATGCCCGGAACACCTCACCAGGGAGGCGTCCAGGAGGCATCCTAACCAGATGCCCGAGCCACCTCAACTGGCTCCTCTCGATGTGGAGAAGCAGCGGCTCTACTCCGAGTCCCTCCCGGATGACTGAGCTTCTCACCCTATCTCTAAGGGAGAGTCCAGACACCCTGCGGAGAAAACTCATTTCAGCCGCTTGTATCCGAGATCTCGTTCTTTCGGTCATAACCCAGAGCTCATGACCATAGATGAGGGTGGGAACGTAGATCGATCGGTAAATTGAGAGCTTTGCCTTTCGACTCAGCTCTCTCTTCACCACGACAGACCGGTACAGCGCCCGCTTCACTGCGGACGCTGCACCTATCCGCCTATCGATCTCACGCTCCAGTTTTCCCTCATTCGTGAACAAGACCCCGAGATACTTAAAGTCCAACACCCACCATGTTTTCAAATTGCATCGCCATTAATATTTATTAGTTTATTTAAAAATAATACAGGAGCGTTTATTTATATTGTAGAGAAATAACGCTAAATGTGTTATTTCATGATTTATAGCAGATTTTAGCAGAAGCTCCAGGAAAAATCTGCTCCTCTCCATATATGGGCATTCACATGGGCATTCACGTCACTAAAGTGACGCCTTGGAGTTACAGGCGGAGTTATAATAAGCATTCATCAACTTCCATGACCGCTGCTCTGAGCGAGGAAAAAAAAAAGCGAAGCATTTTTAAATATTCCCTAAAGCTGCCTGTTGATTAATCCTGCTGTCGCTCACTCATGTCTATCATATTCTGAGCGAGCATCCACGTAGACATACTAGTTTAATTCGTTTGATCGCGACAAATTCATTCATTTCCGCATCGGCTTTTTATTCTCTCCCCCCGTGACCAAAGGAAGAAAAGGCAGCCGCGCAGCGGAGCTCTGCGCGCGTGCTCTCCCGTGCTCCCCGCAACAAGGCTGACGAGAGCAAATACTTACACTCGAGGGAGCAAATTACACCGGCACAAATTCGGAACTTCAAAGGTGACCAGCGGAACGAGGAGCCAGAGACGCGCGCGGCTCGCTCCTCTGGGCAGGAGCAGCAACGGTCCGCAGCGGTGTTATAAAATAAATAATAAATAAAATCAGAGCGCTGGTCCATATGTACACACAAATGCACCAGGAAATATGCAGTTTTAACTCCCACTCTCTCTCATAAACCTCCATGGAAACTCACTCCTGCCTTCTGCCTTCTGGGTGGAGATGTAACAAAAGTCACATGACACTTCGGGACTCTTCGGCCAGGTTTCCGGATTCATTCGGGAGTGTTTTTTTTTTTTTTTTTAACCCTCGCCTGGCCCAAATGCAAAAATGAAAATAGACATAATATTAAATTACAGTAATTGTCCTATATGGTGAATTGTTACTGTCATGGTGGGTGTTGTCCTTTAAACTCCTCCACTTGGGGAAGGACCTCCTCCCCGACCTGGAGAGGGCATGCCAGAGCCCTATATAGAGAGAGTTGTGACACTCTTTGTACTCGCCGCTAGGTGGTCACGTGGTTCATGCAGCTCTCAATAGTTCCACACAGCTCGTCGCTGCCAGTCAGTTTGAGCAGCTACTGGCGCAACAGAACACAAAATTCTACTTTTCTTACATTGTCCGGTGTCTTTCAGTAATTATTGAACAGTAACAAACTGATTACTTAACTGATTACTGATTATTTCACTGACTATGCGTTTTATTAAAGTCTTTTTAGACGTGGCAGATGTATTTCTCATTACAGTGAAACGAAACTGTAAACACATTTGTTTGGAAAAAAAATGTCTATGCAATACAATGATCAAAATAGCCATTTCAACAGTGTTTTATAATGTTACACATGTAAAAAAAAAAGAAGAAAATAGAGTAACACTTATTAGAAAGCTAGTTCTGATGTTCTGTGCATGAGAATGATCTACCTTGTCCTCCATGCCATCAGTATCTGCTCCAGCTTACCTTAGATCTGGGATGAAGTCTTCATTTCTGCACATTATATAATTGTTCTATTTGTTTTTTTTTTATTAGCAACTGAGTACCTGGATAACAGAGTTGATTGTGCTTGTAGCCTGACTACTACTGTAAAATTGTAATTCACTGATTAAAATGTTACTGTTTCTAGTTATAATCATAACAGATGACAAAATAAGTGTTAATTGTGTAAAAATAAATTACAAAACAATTATAAAATATGTAAAATGTAAAACAAGCTTTAATGAAGTACATTTACTACTATTGTTTATTAATTACATCATATCAAGTCAGCAGGTGCAACATCACCATCATCACAACAACACAGACTGAGTGCTGTAAATTTAATCTGCAAAAACATTTTCAATCAGGGCTCAAAATATTTATACTATTTATTAATTACATACAGGAAGCACAACAAGATGGAAGCAAGTGGTGTCTTACCATTTCAGTGGCAATTCTACCAATGGGTCAAATTATAAGCCAATCATTCTAGAAATAATTGAAAGAGCAGCTTCCATAGGCCTTCTCGTGCTAAACATCACTACTGACATGAGCAGTGCTAACAGAGCGATGTGGCGGGCATTTGGAGTGGGCCACAACAAAACATCTGTCCAACACCCAGCAAGACCAGATAAAAGGCTTTACTTCATGTCCCACATCTGGTAAAGAATTTGAAGAGTGCCCTGGTTCGTGGACAGACTTTTATAATTCCACCAGACGTGCTAAATGAGGGACTTCAACACAATGAAGTTTCACTTGATTCAATGAAAGATATGGTTGAATTTCAGGAAGAAATGCCTTTCAAAATTGCATCAAATCTTACAAAAAACTCTTCAGCCAAGTCATTTTAAGAAAATGAAGGTGGAGCCTGCAATGCATGTTTTCAGCAAGTCAGCAAGTGCAGGTGTGAAATATATGGTGGAGCAGGAGCAGCAGCGACGTCCCTCCAACCTAACAACAGCCTGGTTTCTGGAGCAGGTGAACCACTGGTTTGATCTGATGTCCTCTCGCCACCCCGTGTCTTCTGGCAGAGTTCCTGGACATTAAGGAGACATTTCACAGTCCTGGCCTAAGTGTGGAGCAGCTGATTGGAAACACAGGTCCTTCTGAGTGATTTCATCAACAGTGAAACCTGTATTCTGTACCATCTTACAGGGTACATAGTAAATAAAGTCATCAAACATTCAAACATCTGTGATGGATGCTCAAGTTCAAATAAGCAAAAATGATGAGACTCTGGAAGGAGAGCATGGTACCTTACTGACACTGAAGGAATTCAAACCAGGAGTCCTGTGTCGGCCATCACATGAAGCCTTCAGTCTGGTCCAGAAAGTTGAAGGGCTTTTCAGAACAAGGACCAGCCAATCCTTTATGGAGCTCCCCAACGCCTTTGATACTCTACTGAGAGAAGCAAGTGTATTAGAAAGCATGCTTCCTTCATGTCATGATGTACAAAGAAAAATAACCAGCAGGTTCATCAGGCTGAGACTCAGAATAGCAGCAAAACACATCTTAAATGAAAGAAAAAGAATTCTGTGCAATGCTGGGCATCTTGGAAGTAAAAGCCAGACAAAAAACATGAGGAAAAAACAAACAGCATCTTGTGCCACAACAAGCATGCCCCCACCAAACACCTTGATTGTTGCCATGGAGGAGTTTGGGCTATCATTTGAAAATGCCACACCGCCCAGTGCAGCTTCAACACCTGTACATATGGATGGTATGCTTAGAGGGATTTTTATGTCTCTTACATTTATTTAATTTCACTGATTATGCATAAATTTATTCATATAAAAGTGTTGTCATCCTCTGTAAATTTCTGAAAAAGTTGTTGCAAGCTTGTATTTGGTATTTGAAAAACTAATTTCTAATCACTTTAATTTGATTTTTATTTTTGACAGCCTCCCCATCAACCAGTCAGCTCCAGCACTTCACAATTTACTTACCAGCTCCATCACTCCATCAATGAGGACTGACCAGTTCAGTAAATCAGAAAAAAAATGAAGATGGACATGAATGTGATAGTTTAAAAAAAAATGTTACAGTTCTACAGTTTATTGATGCTGATATATTCTTAGTAATAATTCTTATTTCTTGTTGTGTCTTGAAAGAGAGTCTCATCTGAACTTGACCCATGATTACCATATGCTAAACTAATAATATAAAACAAATTTAAATTAACAGTCCTGCAGTAAAAAGGTGTGAAGGTTATGGTGTTAAATTGGAAAGGAAGGACTGCAATAGGTCAGGGAGTTAGGTTATGGAACGAAGAGGAAACTGATATTAAAGAAGCTAAATCAATAATTATATTTAAAAGAAAGATCAAGGATAAATTGTTAAGGAAATATGTTTAACGAAGACACGAGTTTAAATAGTAATTCTTGTGATTGAGGGAGTTAATGAGTTATCCGATTTTCTTTTTTGTATTTAATGAAGTTTGTTTGTTTGCATTGTTTGTTAGAAAATAAGGGGCAGATACAATAAGATTTTTTTTCTTCATCTGCCAACTTTCATTTTATATTTTAAATTTTCTTGTTATCTGTGTGTTAAATTGTTTTATTTTGTGTCTTTTATTATTATAAAATGAGTGCATCAATAAATCAAATCAAATTAATTTCATTCAAACATGTTGATTAAAAATTATTGTTTTGGGAAGACAGAAAACGAGTGCCTTTGTGATGATTTGAATGCAGTTCACTGAAAATTAAATAAACCACATCAAATCTCAGGGAAAAAGACTATATTTTCTAGTTGAGAGTCCAGTAACTGGAATTACCATAAAAATAATAAATAAATAAAAACTTTCAAAATTTAAGCTGTACTGAATATTTTAACACGCTGAATTAGACAGAAATGGATCAGTTTAAAACAGTCATGATTGCAGCTACTAGCAATTTAACATGTTTAATGAAGAAAAACTGGCGACATGAAGTATTAATGTTGATAAAATAGTACAGAATAGTCAGCTAACGCTTCACAAGGGCAAAAGAAAATTGTATTTTTATCAACTTACCGGAGAAAACACGTCTGAAACATCAACAATGAACGACGTTTGATGCTAGCAGCGCTGCTGTTTGAAACACTTCCGGAACAAATCGCCCCCTCCATGACCCACGTGACTTCCGCATTCCATTCTTACAATGGGAGTCTATGGGAGTGTCGCAACTCTCTCTATATAGGGCTCTGGGGCATGCTACCCTTTTCCGGCTCAAGACCATGGCCTCGGATTTGGAGGAACTGATCCTCATCCCGGCCGCATCACATTCAGCTGCAAACCGCTCCAGCGAAAGCTGTAGATCACGAACTGATGAAGCCAATAGGACCACATCATCTGCAAAAAACAGAGAAGCGATTCTAAGGCCACCAAAACGGATCCTCTCAACACCTTGGCTGCGCCTAGAAATTCTGTCCATAAAAGTTATGAACAGAATCGGTGACAAAGGGCAACCTTGGCGGAGTCCAACTCTCACCGGAAACGAGCCTGACTTACTGCCAGCGATGCGGACCAAGCTCTGACACCGGTCGTACAGGGACCTAACAGCCCTTATCAAAGGGCCTGGTACCCCATACTCCCGGAGTACCCCCCACAGAACCCCCCGAGGGACGCGGTCGAATGCCTTTTCCAAGTCCACAAAGCACATGTAAACTGGTTGGGCAAACTCCCACGCACCCTCCAGGACCCTGCTGAGGGTGTAGAGCTGGTCCAGTGTTCCACGACCAGCACGAAAACCACACTGCTCCTCCTGAATCCGAGGTTCGACTATCCGACGGACCCTCCTCTCCAGAACCCCTGAATAGACCTTACCAGGGAGGCTTAAGAGTGTGATCCCCCTATAGTTGGAACACACCCTACGGTCCCCCTTTTTGAATAGGGGAACCACCACCCCAGTCTGCCAATCCAAGGGAACTGCCCCCGATGTCCACGCGATATTGCAGAGTCGCGTAAGCCAACACAACCCCACAACATCCAGAGCCCTAAGGAACTCAGGACGAATCTCATCCACCCCGGAGCCTTGCCACCGCGGAGCTTTTTAACCACCTCGGCGACCTCAGCACCAGAGATTGGAGAGCCCGACCCAAAGTCCCCAGGCTCCGCTTCCTCAGTGGAAGACGTGCCAGTAGGATTGAGGAGGTCTTCGAAGTATTCCGCCCACCGACTCACAACATCCCGAGTTGAGGTCAACAGCACGCCATCCCCACCATAAATGGTGTTGGTCGCGTACCGCTTTCCCCCCCTGAGACGCCGGATGGTGGACCAGAATCGCCTCGAAGCCGTACGGAAGTCATTCTCCATGGCCTCTCCGAACTCCTCCCACGCCCGAGTTTTTGCCTCAGCAACCACCCGAGCCGCATGCCGCTTGGACTGCCGGTACCTATCTGCTGCTTCCGGGGTCCCACAGGCCAAAAAGGCCCAATAGGACTCCTTCTTCAGCTTGACAGCATCCCTCACCGCCGGTGTCCACCACCGGGTTCGAGGGTTGCCACCACGACAGGCACCAACAACCTTGCGGCCACAACTCCGATAAGCTGCCTCGACAATAGAGGCGCGAAACATGGCCCACTCGGGCTCAATGTCCCCCGCCTCCCTCGGAACGTGTTCAAAGCTCTCCCGGAGGTGGGAGTTAAAGCTCCGTCTTACGGGAGACTCTGCCAGACGTTCCCAGCAGACCCTCACAATACGTTTGGGTCTGCCAGGTCTGACCGGCATCCTCCCCCACCATCGGAGCCAACTCACCACCAGGTAGTGGTCAGTTGACAGCTCCGCCCCTCTCTTCACCCGAGTGTCCAGGACATGCGGCCGCAGATCAGATGAGACGACAACAAAGTCGATCATCGAACTGCGACCTAGGGTGTCCTGGTGCCAAGAGCACATATGGACACCCTTATGCCTGAACATGGTGTTCGTTATGGACAATCCATGACGAGCACAGAAGTCCAACAACAGAACACCACTCGGGTTCAGATCAGGGGGGCCGTTCCTCCCAACCACACCCCTCCAGGTCTCACTGTCATTGCCCACGTGAGCGTTGAAGTCCCCCAGCAGAACAAGGGAGTCCCCAGGAGGCGCACCCTCCAATACCCCCTCCAAGGACTCCAAAAAGGGTGGGTAATCTGCGCTGCCGTTCGGCGCATAGGCACAAACAACAGTCAGAGCCCGTCCCCCCACACGTAGGCGAAGGGAGGCTACCCTCTCGTTCACCGGGGTGAACCCCAACGTACAGGCACCAAGATGGGGGGCAACAAGTATGCCCACTCCTGCTCGGCGCCTCTCACCAGGGGCAACTCCAGAGTGGAAGAGTGTCCAACCCCTCTCAAGGAAACTGGTTCCAGAGCCAGAGCCATGCGTTGAGGTGAGTCCGACTATTTCTAGCCGGAACCTCTCAACCTCACACACTAGCTCAGGCTCCTTCCCCACCAGAGAGGTGACATTCCATGTCCCAATGGCCAGCTTCTGTAGCCGAGGATCAGACCGCCAGGGTCCCCGCCCTCGGCCACCACCCATCTCCACATTGCACCCGACCCCTTTGGCCCCTCCCACAGGTGGTGAGCCCATGGGAAGGGGGACCCACGTCTCCTCTTCGGGCTGTGCCCGGCCGAGCTCCATGGGTAAAAGCCCGGCCACCAGGCGCTCGCCAACGTGCCCCTCCTCCGGGCCTGGCTCCAGAGTGGGGCCCCGGTGACCCGCGTCCGGGCGAGGGAACATTGTTTCCATTAATTGAATTCATCATCTATTAAAGACCCACCAGAAGTAAAATGGTAAATGGACTATACTTATATAGCGCCTTTCTGTCTTATTTCAATATCCTCCAAGTGCTTTACTCTACAACCTGTGCCTCATTTACCCATTCAAACAGCACTAGATCTCTACAAAGCTAATTGAACAAATAATTCTAAAGAGACTAATCAGTGCTTTAGAACACATTCATACACTGATGGGACACACATCAGAGGCTATGAGGGGTTCAGTGTCTTGCCCAGGGACACTTCAGCATGTGACTGCGGGTGGAATCGAACCCCCAACTCTCGCATTGGAGGATGACTGCTCTAACCACTCAGCCACAGCCACCCCACCTCCGAGGTCACACAGAACTGAAGTGTTCACTTCTCCGGTTTGTTGTTAAATAGTCTTTGAGGTGTAGAGGTTTGTGGTCCGTTACCACAGTTACTTTCCACATCTGTAGGTTGTGTATTCTCAATGCTGTTTATGCTTTTGTCATGTGAAACATGTATGTGTGATACTTCATTAAATAATTATCCTTATGTGTGAGCCATGTTTATTTTCCTTCAACCTTTATCTAATAGACAGGTTAATCACATTGAGCCTCGGGGACTCATTTACATATTATTCTGTATCATTTGATCTAAATATTACAGTATGTTGTTGTGCTTTGGTATCACTGTTTGTGGAATGGAGTACATTAACAGCTGACTAGACGCTCATCATGCTCCTCCCCCTCCTCTGTAAGGAACCTTGAGGTGTTTTCTTTTATGCAAGACTGTTCTTTATAGTAGCTGTCTGAGTTTGGTTCAAACACTAGGACAAGACTAGGATCAGAACCAAGGCAGAGCAAGCATTGGGAGTTTTGTGTACTTGTAATGCAATGACTTTTTTTCAAACCTTTAGTTTAATTTTCCATTTTTTATAAAACACAAGAAAAAAAAACAGGCAACCTCCACTCTAAAAAAAAAGGACCAAGAAAAAGAACTACCCAAAAATAACCCAACCTTGCTAATATAGAGAACCAAAGCAAAAGAGGGAGAGGGAACCTCCAGAATAAAAAACCCAGACAAATACCAACTATAAACCAGAAAGAAAAGGAGAGAAAGTAAATAAGTAATAATAATACTGTAATGTAAACTAGTCTGGTACAGAGGAAAGGTTGATTTGTTTAGCCAACAGTTGCAATGGTTGCCAAACGTTTAAATTGCTCAGAAGAACCATGCAGCGACATACTGATTTTCTCAAATTTAAGGAAGTAAAGAATATCCCTGAGCCAATACAAAAAAGAGGGGGGATGAGGTACTTTACATTTGAGTAGTGTCACTCTCAGAGCAATAATGGTCATAAAAGCTAGAGAATTACCCTGAGATGGGGTTAAGTGGGGCCCTCCAGGGAAGACCCCAAACGAGGTGGGATTCGGGTCAATTTTTCTTTCAACCACCTCGGATATAGCAGTAAATGTCTCTGTCCAAAAGGCATTAAACTGGCGGCACTGCCAAAACATATGTATAAGATTTACAGAGGACTGTTGACATCTGTCACAAGCTGGAGAGACCGTGCTATGGATCTTAGATAAACAGGCTTTAGTGTAATACACAGGGTGCACCAGCTTGCATTGGATAAGACATTTTGTTCACATTGTATATTCCTAAATAATATTGCAATTTTATCAGGCTATTTTGTATGCTTTTTTTATGTGTGTCACAGCTGTACCTGCAGTAGAAGTTTTATAGCCATAAAATACTTATTGAGGGTTGGATTGATTCAGACGGAGCACTACTGAAGGCCTAGGTGTGAAATGCACGTCCCGCCACTGGAAACCTTGAGTTGCACACTCATGCTCAGTAGGTGGCGGTGTGCACTTGACAGTTGTTTGCAATCCACTAATAAACAAAGTGAATAAGAATAATAAGAATTCATCAGTGTGAGAGGGAAAAGACGGAGAGAGACAGAGAGAACAGAGCGAGGTTGGAGAAGGTGGAAGGCAGTTGGATTACAAAGTACAAACATTGGAGTACAAACATTGGAGTACAAACATTGGATTACAAACATTGGATTACAAACTTTTCAAAAGGTAGGAGCTGGAAACTTGGCGGATTTGCATAAACTGAGCATTGATTGCAACATCATGGCCTCCTCACCAGGAGGAAATAGTGGAGAGGAAATGGAGTGGGTTATGGCAAATTCATCAAAAATTAAAAGAAAGCAAAAAAGAGCAAGAGATACGAGTTGGTCACAAGAAAGTGATGACGGGGTTGAATTTAACAAAAAGTCTAAAGTTAATCCCAGTAATATCAATCAAACTCAGGTGGAAGCAATACAAAGAAAATGAATTGAAAGTGATCATGGAATTTAAGCAGGAGGGACGATGTTCTCATCCTATCAAATTAACTAAGGGTATTGAGGAAAAAATAGGAGCTGTAAAGTTAGCCAAAATATTAAACAACAGAAATGTCCTCATTCATGCAACATCTAAAAAACCAGTAGAGAAAATATTAAAAATGACATATTTCATGGGAGAAGAAGTCAAAACATACATTCCTGGTTCCAATATTAAACTGAAAGAGGTGATTTCAAGAGTGCCATTAGATATGAGTGTGGAGGAAGTGAGTCTTTTGACAGAATGCAGTAACATAGTAAATGAAATAAATGAGTAACAATAAAGAAAATAATATGGCATTACTGTTTTTCTTCCACAATTTCCTCACTTTTGTTCCACTAGGAACAACAACAAAAGTATGTACAGACAGAACATTAGACACTGATAGATTAAAATAATCCTTCAAGACATGTGTCATACAATACTGTATATGACTGTCATGAATATCAGATGGAAGGAATGCAAGTGCTGTTTTTGTAGGGGACAGGTTCCTTTATTTTGAGCAAGCTAAAATGAAAAGAAATAATAAAAGTGGAAAAATAATGAAAAATATAAAAATTCAACCTTAAAACTTACATCACAAGTTTGGCAAAGGCAAGAAGAATAACAAAAACATTGCAAAGCAACTTTTACATGACCAATTTCTTGTTGGTCAGTATAAAATATGTCAAATTAGTGAGTTTGTCATTATCAGTGAGATCAGGGTATGAAGTGGCTTGTCACCTGGAAGCATACAAAAATATTCACACAGGAAAATAATACCACTTGCGAGGACTATTATTCCACCCAGTACCTGGGTGGTTCTCCAGGGATGCTGGAACAGGTTCATCTTTGACAGAGTTCTGGTTAATGTGTGTGTGTGTCTAAAGTTTTGTTAAACCTGGAGTTGAGTGTCATTGGTGTGCTTTCAGTTCAGGAGTAGGTCCAGGGTTGTTTGCACGTGCTGCAGTCTTAAGTGCCCTCATTGCCAGAGGTACTCTGAACGATGCAGGCACTCTGAGTGACTATCTGGGTGAGGAGCTCCCTCATTGCCAGACAGAGTGACTATCTGGACTCCGCCTCGGCCGTCCGTTGGCCCCGAGGGTTGAATCGTTGGCAATCTAGCACTCAGGCTCAGGCGCTTGTTGGGGCTTTGGCTCGCTCTGACCTCCCTTTGTTGGTGGTTTGGTACCCCGAAACAGCTTACATTGTAGGGGGGGGACCCAGGTAGCTCACTCAGCCACCCTAATGGTTGTGTGGGTCACCAGCAGAACCTGGAATGGCCCTGTCCACCTGGGAGAGTCCCACCTTTTCCTCCTGAAAGATCTAATCATAACAAAAACCCAGGGACTGATGGTTCTCTGTGGAAGGAAAACACAACATCGCTTCATGCCCCTTCTGACAGCGGTCTGTTTAGGACTCACGCAACATCTTTTCACAAATCTAGCCTTTTTAATGAGAAATTTTAAAACAAGCATAACATAAATTGGGTTCTTTATTAACCTTTGGATTAAGAATGAAACAGATCAAAACATTTCCTTCAGTGTGTCCGTCTTCTTGCTTCTTGGTGGGGGGATTAAAGGATAAGTTCAGCTTGGGGAATACAGTAATAGATAAGTTCAGTTTCTTCTTGGGGGAATAAGGGATAAGTTCAGACAAAGTGGGGCAGAAGGGTGTGTGTTGTGGCTTTCTGGGAGTGGGAGTAGTCAGACCACTTGTCCTGGCAAAGTGGGGAACTCTGCTCGACCAGATCGATCTCAACCTGGCTCAGCGATTGGTTCAGCTCCTTTTCAGGGGTGTGGCTGCAGTCGTAACAGGCGTCGCTCTTCCTCTGGAGACAGACTGTATGTGATGTTCTTTCCACCACCAGGTGGAGTCCTGTCCATCTTCGTTTCAGCAGGACCCAGTCTGGTGTGGGGATCCGTCATCAGTCTCTTCATTCAGGGATTCTTCCTCCTGATGAGAAAAGCTGGACACCAAAGCTTGCAAATTGTTAAAATACACTGTATGGCCTTTTTGAGACCATGGCCCATTTGTGGGCCTGGTAAAGGCCTGACTGTGGTTAACTCATAGTGAGTAAAACCTGTTGCCTAATTATTGGATGCCCTAATGGTCATTATTGCTACTGCTAGTGTGTCTTACATCCATCTATAAAAGTGAACCTGAAATGAAGTGTATACAGTATTGGGCTTTCCCAGAGATACCTGTGTAATCCAGTTCCATTCTCCACCACCTGAAACGTTTGCATTCAATGGATCTACCTATAAGAAGCAAAGTTATCTCCACAAAAATCAACAACACAACAAATAATACACAGCAATACAGTAAGTGATTTCATTCTTCAGTGAAAACAAGTAATCATTCATTGTAATTGGGTTTAGTTTTAATTGGTATGATACATTTTGTACTTACAATATACTTGTCTCCTTATAGAGCCTGTGGAAGGAACTTCATTAACGCATGCACAGAAAATAGAAAAGTACAATAGAACATTAACCTTTGGCATACAAAGCTGTAGAAATAAAAGTTAAATTTTCCCTCCAGGTACCTGTTTGGTTAGACAGAAACAAGGAAATAATTCACAAAACATAGTAAAACATGTGCTTAAAATACTTTGTTCATGAAACCTTTATTAGCCCAATTAAATTATGTAAGTCAAGTCCAGTCAAATGTATTTAAGAATACAGAACCACCACATTTCTAATTAACCTTTGATCAGATCCACTTCAGGTTTCTGTGTTTTGATCCTGCTGTCTGGGGACCAAACCCAGGGCTGCACGTTTCGCACCTGTTGAGAACAGAGGGGCCTCGTTTGTGAATTAGACTGGCAAGGACTTTGAGAGGTCCCTGCCGTTGAGGTGTGAGGTGTGATTTGTCAATTTACATACAGTAGGATGTGTGTGTGTCTTCTGTAAGCCCTGCTCTCACACGCTGAACTTTGAATGTGTCACATGTATGTCAGTATGTGTTAGCTCAAGTATGTGTGTTTATTTGCTTTCAATTTACATAGGTTGGTGCGTGTCACCTCAGCCTGTTTATAACTTCACTCACTCACAGCCCGCTCATTGAATACATAGTTCCCAGACACGCCCCCAGTATTGCATAATACCGGTTTTTCACCATATCTAAAGGCAGAAAGGCAAGATGAAAGGCAAGATGGCGCGGAGGGTCCGTCGAGCTCAGACACGAACAACCAGAGCAAATTATACGGACAAAACACGAGCTACCACAAGTTCAACAAGGAACAAGAGAAAATGGCAGTGGTCGGAGTTAAATGAGTTTTAGAAAGAAATCATGGCAGAAGAATCGGACAACTAGTCACAAGTTACTCTGATATCATTAATCATTTAATTACTACAAATAGCGCACACCGGATTCACAGCACAGCTGTCTCAATCATATCTAACCAGCTAAAAAAAGGTTTAACTAAAATAACACACAGCCAAAAAACAGTCCAAGCTGAACACAAGACCAGAACCAGCACTTTTGAGTCTTACCGTGTTGGAAGTTAGCATGTTGTTAGCAGAGCCATTGTTAGCATCTGGAGCGTGGCTCGCGGCGGGAGCTCAGGTCGGACGGATAACAACGGCGTGGATCCGTCTCGGCCGCGGAGGCACATCCCATGGGACCGACGCGTCGCCCGCACGACTTGGCTCCAGTCCTCCTTCTCCCACTGGGACGGTCTGGTGGGACCGTGAGGAGACCATTGTCGCATTAGCGAGATGCTAAGCTAACAGCATGCAAGACGGTTTGCTAAATAATGAAAAAAAAAAAAAACAGCTCTAACACACAGACAGTTGTACTCTAACATTGTTCTGACATAGTTTCACAAAATGATTTATGTAGAATATTTTGTTTACCGGCCAAAAGCACGACGTCTTCCAGAGCAGATCCGAGCCAGACTCAGAGAGAGGAGCTGCAGTCCAGCTTCTCCGATGAGATAAATCCTTCACGTTTACTTTTTTTTTGATTAACTGAAACCTGCGCGTTGCCCAAACGTCTACCCGACTGGAACACTCACTGACACAACACGAAGTAACCATTGCAATTAATTAGAAATTAACACAAAAAAAACCGTGAAAAATGAACATCCATTAAACCGCGCTGTCCCCTGTTCTGAGACTTTCAAAATGAGGGTCCACCCGGAAGTAAGACGGATGTGACGTCACATGGGAACTATGTATTGATAAAGCTCCCCGGATGGGAAGCTAAACGTTTTCTGTTACAAATAAAGTCCAGTTGTTTCTGTATTGAACGCCTTTTTTGATTCTATCATGTCCTGGACGACTGAGAATCTTCACCAGCATGCTCAATAACATAGTTCTTATAATCATAAGAACTGCTCATATGAATGTTGTGTATAAGAAGGGGCTGAGCAGAATGTATTTTCTCAGAAGGCTGGTGTCTTTCAGGGTCTGTTCTAAGTTATTGCATGTGTTCTACCAATCCATTGTGTACAGTATACTTTTTTTTTGGTGTTGTGTGTTTGGGGGGCAGCACTAGGAAGATGGACATCCAAAGGCTGAATCGGTTCATAATGAAGGCGGGCTCTGTGGTGGGACTGGGCCTCAACTCTGTGGAAAAGGTGGTGGAGCAGAGGACACGCTCCAAAATCAGGGTGATCATATCCAATCAGGGCCACCCTTTGAACTCTGTCTTCTCAAACCAGCGAAATTCAATGAGCTCCAGACTCCGTTCATTAAGGAGTTCTACTGAGAGACTAAAGAACTCGTTCGTCCCTTGTGCCATTAGAATGTATAATTTGGCCACTCCTGGCAGGAACCAGAGAAGCTAACTTGTTATGTCCCCTAACATAGTTGCTGCTTTATCTTCTCTTAGGGTTGTTTTTAAAATTATTTATTGATCTTTTTTTAATACTAAGTTTTGTTTTTAATATAGTGCGTTTTTATCTTCTTGTTTGTATGAATGAGAACTACAGATCACCATATAATTTCCTTCGGGATCAATAAAGTATCTATCTATCTAAATGTGCTCTATAAATAAATCTGACTTGACAATACAGGTAGTCCTCGACTTATGACGGACTTCCGTTCCTGCGCGGCGTCGTAAAGCGAATTTCGACAAAAGTCGGAACATACGTAAATACTTCACCTTATACGTATAGTACTGTATTTTACCAAGCACTTAGCCTATCCTAACACAGTGCCCTACATAATTATCAAAAAACACATATACATTTGGGAGCCATAATGAAGAAAAAAAGAGTTAATTTCCTACTCGGATGCTGGTGAAGCTGTTCCTCCGTCCCTCCTCCGTATTCTGCATTTGTTTACGACGTAAAACTACCCTCCAGCCGTCCAGCTCGTTCCATCCTCCGTATTCGTTTATGACGTAAAACAGCGTTCGCAGTACAGTACAGTTTTGTTTTGTTTTTTGAATGTCCAGAGGACCAGACTTAGCTTTTTTAGAGAGTACAGGGCACTATTCCTCCGCCGCCACGTTTACGCCGTAAAACCGGAAACCGCGTAACTCGGCTTTTCAAAATAAAATTTCAATTTTAAAAATATATATTTAAATGAGAGATGCGTCGAAACCGCGAAACGTCGTAAGTCGAGACCGTTGTAAGTCGAGGACTACCTGTAATTACATACAATATTTACACAATATAATGACGACACAACAATGGCACACAATAATGACACGGCACACTGTAGTATCTACAAAGTAATACTACATAAAATACTCTTTGGGTTCATTAAATAAAACAGGAGACATCTTGGTTCTGACTGACAGCAAAATTGGGTTTTTATTTTGAAGCTATGCGCTCAAGCCGAACAGCTAAAAACCTAAGACCTCAAAGACAGGAACCCCTGTCCATGGGACGTCTTCAGAGCAACTTATATATTCTGAAATGGCACAAGAACATGAAGTTGTCAGAATGTTCCAGAGTCTCTGACGTACACAATGATTTTTCTCTTCTCGGGTCAGCTTGACAGGACATCTGTAACACTTGAGTCAATAAAAACAGTTCTGATGGGAAACAGGGTCTTTGGTCTCATGCCCAGACATTCTTGGTACTTTAAGATACAGATTATCAAATCACTTTCCAGGCACAGCAAATACTCAGAACCTGTTAAAAGCAAGTTTTGTTGATTACATTCTCTGCAGGTCAATATAAGTTATAAAGACATATCAGCTTGGGCATTGTTATAAAACAGATTATCCAATTAATAAAGATTCTTAAATCCTACAACACAACAATGACCCACAAGAAGTACACACAGGAAGTGCACAGTGGCAGTAGTCACAGTGTGTGTGTTGGTCTTTGACCTCTTTAAGAGAGGAGCAGTGAGAGAGTGTACCTCCATCTTGGCCTCCAAACACCAAACCTCCTCCAGATGTGTACATTGGTGCTTGTTTTTCCCTGGACTCTTTTGTTCAGCGTGTTCAAGTGACTCGTCTTCTCCACCATGAAGTGACACTTGTCCAGATCATCTAGATCTCCCAGACCTTTGTTTTCCAACAAGGTCTTCACATGGTCCAGACCTTTGTTTTCCAACAAGGTCTTCACATGGTCCAGACCTTTGTTTTCCAACAAGGTCTTCACATGGTCCAGACCTTTGCTTTCCAACAAGGTCTTCACATGGTCCAGACCTTTGTTTTCCAACAAGGTCTTCACATGGTCCAGACCTTTGTTTTCCAACAAGGTCTTCACATGGTCCAGACCTTTGCTTTCCAACAAGGTCTTCACATGGTCCAGACCTTTGTTTTCCAACAAGGTCTTCACATGGTCCAGACCTTTGCTTTCCAACAAGGTCTTCACATGGTCCAGACCTTTGTTTTCCAACAAGGTCTTCACATGGTCCAGACCTTTGTTTTCCAACAAGGTCTTCACATGGTCCAGACCTTTGTTTTCCA
The DNA here is from genome assembly GCA_038048925.1 of Garcialebias charrua. NCBI lineage: Eukaryota > Metazoa > Chordata > Actinopteri > Cyprinodontiformes > Rivulidae > Garcialebias > Garcialebias charrua. The sequence goes on from JBBPBX010027810.1 coordinate 17,415, forward strand.
ACAAGGTCTTCACATGGTCCAGACCTTTGTTTTCCAACAAGGTCTTCACATGGTCCAGACCTTTGCTTTCCAACAAGGTCTTCACATGGTCCAGACCTTTGTTTTCCAACAAGGTCTTCACATGGTCCAGA